>RJWH01001172.1:320066-443059 GCA_004363575.1 Solenodon paradoxus
TCTTAATCTTAACAGAGCTGCTACAAGGCAGGTCCTCGGAAGTGGATTAGTAATTGAACATGACGGAATGCACACTTTTCAGTACTGAGGGATAGGCCCTCCTCTCCTTTCAATCCAGACTTCCCGGGAGCTTATTCCAAGTATTCCTGTGGCGCTCCTTTCGGCCTCTACACAAACTACGAGCATTTCCCCTTGGTGTTTTCCCTCACCTCAGAATCCCTTTGCTTGTTTCTATCTAGTGCATGTCCACATTCTAAATACTCAGGCAAGTAGGACATTGGGAGCCAAATGCACAAGAGTTGGCTTGGAGACCTGTCCATTTTAATTACAATTGATCTAGGAGATGAGGGACAGTCCTTTTCACCAGATGCAAAGGATCTCGAACTGTCAAACCCCTCAAAAAGCTAGACCCTCTGCAGCCAGGAGTCTAGCTGGGCCTCTCCAGCTCACAGGTCAAGGTTAACAGCTAGAAGTGCCTTGAGGGCAAAATCAATACCTTTATTTGCCTGGTTCCTTCAAGAGCTCATAAACATTTCACTTTTCTCCAGAATCCTCACTACCTGCAGACAGCAGAGGCTCATGTGCCTTCGCTTGCCTTTATTTTCTTGCATTACTCTTCAGTGGCTTTACACCTAATAGCAGATTTAAAGATGTGTTTGAATGACTGCAGCCATACTGAAAGAACAAATGCAAAAATGTTAAGTAAATATCTAGGAAACAGCTCATCTCGTAATATTGAGTTTAGTACTTTCAAAGGAGAATCTACATGCTCCCGTAGGTATCTGGAAAAAACATTCTTCATGTTCTTTTTAAAACACCAGGCAATTTTCAATTACAACATCGAAACATATTTTTGACCATCCTAGTAATTCAAGAGTAATTTAGAATGAAGAAAATTGGTGACAACAAAGAATACAAGTGGTAATTCCATTTCATGTGTGTATGTAATCACCTCTAGAGAAATGGAGTGTTTCCTGGCAGAATGCATGTATTTTTCTGGAGAGTGGAAGACATACACACATACATACATATATTCGTACACACATATGAATATGATACATCAGGGCTTATGTTATGCATGTGACGCGTTTATATATATACACGCATGTGTCATTATATATAAGGGGGTGTAGTTTTGGAGAAGGAACATGCTGCACGTTTAGATATCTGGGCTGGTTCCTTTGGGGAGATTCACATCCGGTCTGGGCTCTTCCCCCTGTCCTCCCTTCTCCTGCCCTGTCAGTCTCCATGTCTCTCCAGCACCCCTGGCGGGTGACTGCGGAGCTCAGCACAGACCCCAGGGGAAGACATAGCAGCTAACAAGCACCTGGAAGGTCTGTGTCACGACTCAGTAGGCCGAACCTCAGGTCACAACTTAGATATCAGACTTTTGTCACACGAGAGCACCCTGCCCGGGTACTCGCTAGCCTACTAAGGACTCATTCGTTTGTATCTTGCCTCTTCTGCCAGATTGTAAAACCTATACCTTTTCTTGTTATCTTGAATACAAAGGTACTTGAACACTAAGTAACACAAAGGTCTGCTCACATTAGGATCTAAACACCTGTACTACTTTAAATTCATTTTCTAAAACTATTCTCTGTACCTTTGACACTTTAGCTGCAAGGTAGCGTATCCTATCTTCTTTACAGTATGTACACTTGCAAATAGATCTGTTTTCCTTATTATGTAAGCAATATATCCACTCTTGAAACTGAAAACATATACACAAGAAAATAAAAAGCCCCTCTAAACCTATCCCCCAAAGCTAATAAATATTAGCATATTAGCATGTCGCTGTTCTTTCCTCTTCCCCAGGGTGTATTTTGACTTTTTATAAAACTGCTGTCCAGTTTTCTGTTCAAACTTGTATTACAATATATACATATACAGCTCAAGCACATTCCTATGTCATTAAATATTCTTGAAAAACTTTTTTTTTTTTTCCTTCCCCCAGCTATGCTTCTGGAACCTGGGTCCTTGGGCTTTTACATGGTCTGCACACCACTGGTTGAGCCACAGGGCTGTACCAAAAATACTATTTTTAAAAGGATGCAAAGTACTTTATCTTACAAAAATTCCATAATTCATATTACCATTGAATTACAGTGACATGTGCAGCTTGTTCATGATACTTGCTAATTATGCTGTGATAAAAACAAATTTCTGTACGTGAAGATGAGTACCTATCTCTGATCACTGATCTCCTAGAAGAGGAAACACTAAGGCTTCTGATGCATACTGTCAAATGCTTTGCAGACAGCATCTCCACCACAGGCCCACAGAGGGGCATTTTCTCACCGGGTCCCAGTCAGGACCAAGCACCATCTGACATCTGGAAACATCTCTTATTTAGGCACCTGGTCTCTATCCCAAGTTACCATTCCTGGAAAGCCCTTTTCTTCCTTCTCCATTTATCCAAATTACCTTCAAGACAGATTGCAAAGAGGGTGCATCTTTAAAGCCTTGCCCATATTGATGCATTTGCTGTCAAGGTGTTCTCACAGAGAAGCGCTTATATTGCTCCGACATTAGGTGTTGTCATCTCGCAGAGATACTATTTAGATGGAGGAGTTTCTCCTCTACTCTCCTGTAAATCTTGGAAGGTAGATTAGCTCACCCTCACCCACCTCTTGCTCCCAGAACCTAATAATGCAGTCCCACCAAACACAGAGCACACTCACTACTTTACACGAAAGGGCCAGGAACTGGTAGTTTCTTGAAAAATATTTAACAATCAAATCATTAAAAAATGCATTTCAACAAATGACCAATAAAGGATAAGCAAAATCAGGAATGAGCTCTGTCCTCCAGGAGACTTCATATATTGAGTGAGGCAATCAGATAATCAGCTGAAGAAATGGAAATCACAGCAAGGATGAGCGGGGTCAAGGAAAGGAATAGAACTTAATTGTGGAAGGTTCCTCTGAGGAAGTGATACTGGAGACCAAATCTGAGCATGCGTGAGGGGAGAGAGTGAGGACAAGGGCAGGAGACTGAACGCCTCTTTTTCTTCATCTGCTCATTACATCTTTCCTTCCTCCTACTAGGTGACCCGCTCAGGGCGACCTCAGTATAATATTGCGCATACAAAAACTGGCAAAACCATTCTAACAAGCATCCAAAGAGCCTCCGAAGAATAGCTTCACGCTGGTTATTCTTTTTAGAGCTGAATTTTATCCATAATCATTCCACTTCCGTGCCCTTAGGAAAACTCCACACGCTGCACCCAATGGCCAGAGCAAACCTGGGCACCATCCCTTATCAACTGAGAAAAAATGCCTCCTGCATCTCTGTCTGGCTGACGGGCTGCGGCTTGGTCCCGTTCAGTATGAGCCGCCACAGACCAGACATGACACAGATCAATACGCTCTACTCCTTTCAGTCAAGGGACTCGAGGTATTCCAATAATTAAGCAACAATGTGTGCAGAAAAGGGAGTATCCCCAACGATTTGTGTTAAATTTAATTAATTACCTCTAAAATAAAATGACACATAAACTTTGTAATTAAGAATAATTCTTAATTAAGGCACATTTGATAGATAGGCAGGAAGGAGAAAGGGTGGGAAAATAGCTGATTAAGATGGGGAATTAAGTAGCTCACTGAAGATATCAGCGAGCCCCTGTTGTGTTTATTTGATTTTCAGGGCATTCAATGAGCTGAAATTCAAAATAGATATAGAGGCCATAAAACACATGAGCACTTTTTTTTGGTTTCATGTTAAAATGACACCGTTGCAGATACAAGGACAGCTGTATTATACCCCTGGATCACCCAGCGAAGGAAAGGGAACCCGCTGGTTGGGAAGTCATCACATCTACTGATTTTCTAAGGCATGAGAAGAGCCTAATCATCCTAAAGACTTAGTGTGGGTTTGCTTCACAGACATACAGTTCCTTTCCTATTACTGACATTTGATGAGGTTTCTTAGCATATTTCAGTGTGCCTGACATTTAGTGGGGCCAAATTGTATCTTGAGTCATTTTATGCTGATAACAAACCATGTAAAAATGGCCTGGGGATTCTTGTTGAACAGAAGCTAGAGAAGAGCAAATACAACAGAAATATTAACTCTCTCGCTACAAATACAGGCTCTTTCGATGCAGAGAATCTCTCGTGGCCCTGCTCACATCCTTCGAGCCTCTCCCTACCCCTTTCGCAGACATGAAACACAAACAGAAAAGATAAAAGGGGGGGGGGGAATGACATAAATAAAATCATTTTGATTTTGACTAATCAGCGATCTACTAAGAGAAAGCTGAACAACCTATACATTTTCCACTGAAAAGAGAAGTTATCATCAATATTTTCAAGCACCTGGTCAGAATAAACATGACCAAGGCAAAACAAGATGTTTTTAAACCAGGGCTGAATAAGAATTTCTTAATGAAATTATGGAATTCTAGACTTTGAAGTACTCAAAATCTATAGAAAGTACTTGAATCATTAAAAAAAAAAAAAGGCACCATTAATTTTCTCAGAATCCTGTCACCATATTTATCCAATCTAAGCTGCCATGGATTGTCAGTCACACCCCAATTTCTCGAGATTTTTCACGAAAAAAATAAAAAGTAACATGACTTATTTACAAAGCCACTTTTGAACGTAAGCCACGCCTGACTTTTGGTGACATTAACAATGGCAAAAAATGTGTGGCTTAAATGGACTCAATACAGTATTTTAATAGCAGTTTCAATACTAAATAATGATGACCATACTGTGGAATGAGTTACCAAGAGAAAATATTCTTCTACTCTTTCCCACTGTAAGTCATGAATAAAAACACTACAATCTGTAGAAAGCACCCCTGGTGAGCTCTGTTGGAGAGAAACACATTGGTCTGCACTTCTGAGATTATTACAGACTAGAGAAGATGTGGTGGCAGCTAATGCTTGAGCTCTCTGCGAGCAGACGGCTCCAGCTTTGCATTTCCATAAGGCAAAACACACAGGCTTGTGCTCTGCACATTCTACAGTGTCTCGATTTTTTGATTTGCACATAACAAATGCATTGTAGAAAACCTGTTATTTCTTTTCTAATGTTCACTCCTTTCTGTTCCAAGTTTACGAATCAGCTATTTTAAAAGTTCACTTTGGTTTCTCATTGACTCCAGTGCCTGCCGGCTGCCACCACCATCTGCCAGGAACCCAAAGTCAACAGCTGAAAATGTTTCACCCCAAAACTCACCATGGACTGTACTGCCGGGTGACTCCTGACTTTCCCCACAGCCTGTGTTTGCTCCCAGCGGTCCTACGGGTCTTGTTAAGATCAACCTGTCTTCAGTTACATGTACAATCCCAAAGAGAGCTCCCCTTATGCCTGTGTCATCATCTTTGGGATAGGATTCCTGTGGGCTCATGGCTCCCAGTGTTACCAGGTGCCAAGGTACATCTCCACCCAACCCGACTGTGAGCGAGCACCTCTAATTACAAGCTGACCACTTCCTAAACAGTGGCAGGAGCTCAAAGTCAATCTTTTGAAGGTGGCTTTCCATAAAGGCAGGCGAAGGGCAGTGTTCCCACTGCACCTGGCAGTATCTGCTACTGTGGCTGTCTCCTTATTAGCTGTTTCTTTCGGCCATCAGAAAGATAGTTCCTGCAGGGGCCACGCAGGGCCTTAAAACACCTGTGCGACCCCCGACACAATAATGGGGTCAGCTGGTTCCAGCAGACTTCTTAGAACTATTATCGCATTAATGAATTTAAATGTTACAAGGCGAATTAAGGGTATTTTTCAGCCGGGAGCAGTGGAAAGTTACATATTTAAACATTTTTATTTTCTTGTGATAAAATTGTCTCAAGGAATATTTGTAAAGAAGAAACAAGACACAGAGATAAAATGAATCAGCAATGACCACTTTAGAAAAATCAATAATGGTCATAAAGGAGCCATGACTGCACTATGATTTAAAGAGGACAGTCCAGGTCCTGGAAGCATATAGTTTGATTTTTTTTTAATGTACATTTTAAAAAATCAGTTAAAAAATCAGATCTTCCCTATAATGACCTTGTAGAATCATAAACAACAGTGGTGAAGATTTAAGCTAGTCTCCAAAAACAAGGCTCTGAACCAAAATAATACCAAAAACAGTCAACGGAATCAAGAGATCCAAAAAGGAAGAGTATTATTTATAAGATGGTTTATAAGATGACTGGCTTATATCATTATTCCTCTTCCAGGAAGAGTCCAGAGCTACAGTCTGAGTGTGACTTGTCACTGGCAAGTGTGTTTCCACCCAGAGTACACGCTGTGGGGACCCCTTGAGGGTCTGAGCTTCAGCGGGGGCAGTTATCTCTGCCTCTCCAGGAGAGAGGCTATATTCCAACCTCAAAGCATCTCTATCTAAATGGTTGAAGGAGATAAAATCTTCAAAGTGGATTTAAGGCCTAGCTACGGCTGCCCTTCATGAAGAGGTCAAGCACTCATTCTCCTGACACTCAGTCCCTGTGGAGTCATGGGGTCCACACAGCTGCCCAATGGTCATAGAAACATGCCCTCCACCCCTTCCTCTCTGTCCCTCAGGGGCTGACTGACCGCATTCCTCTATAGACCCCTCATGTCTCTCCTGAGGTCAAGGACACCATCAGCCAGGCTGAGGTTTGTATCATTAGGATTTCTTCTATCAGAAATCTAAACAGAGGCTATGGATTGGTTCACTAGGATTCGCCCCAGTGATCCAGGAAAAAAAAAAAAAAAAAACACACCAACTACCAGGGAAGATGTTGAAGCTCACTGCGGAGATGCCAAGTTCTATTTCTCAGTGTCGGCCTCCAGAGACAGTGATTTTGAGTTCCTGTTTGTAGCTTTATTGCTACATCTGATCTTGTTTCAATTCAAAGAGGATTGTGTATCAATCTATTCCCCATTCTGATTTATTCTCTTATGAGTTTGAACACGAATTTAAATGTTTAGAACACATCAACAGAAAAGACACTGTTCCCTAAATGACTAAAGCTCATAAAAACATCTTGAAAAAAAATCAGCTACTCCAGCTTTCAAGACCTGAGAACCATGCTAATAAAATGGGGAGCGTGTAAGCAGCTTGGACGTGAACAGGAGAGTCAGAATGATGCAAGACCATCTGAGCTCATATTTGCAACAGTAACAAATCAGATTCTCCTTTCCAAACATAAATCCTGCAACAAGGGTGTCCTACATCATCAACCCCTGAGGAACTGTGGATAAACACCAAATAATTATATCCCAGGAGATGAAATACAGCCTGTTGTCCCCTTGAGAGAGCCCTTGTTTTGATGTGAGAGTGAAGAATGGGTATTATTGGTATTTCAAAGGGAAAGCTCCTCAGAACAGGCTGCAATAAAATCTGACACACAGATTAAAAAGACGATTAAATATTAATGAAGCCAAACCCATTTACAAATCAAATGCTGAGGAAAGGAGACATCTTTCTTCCAGGGAAAGTTGGTTTCACTCCTCACTTTCGATTCCTTTGAAACAACAAATCTGTTTGTGTTACTGCATACTACGCTTCAGTTCTGGATAACATGGACCTGACCTTTGCAAAGCAAGCTGGTTGCTAAATAATGTATAGCTGTGATATTTTGACCATTCCAGGAAAACGTGGAGAATATCGTGGATGAGAATTTAAATGTAAAATGACAAATGGTTTCCTCTGAGAAGTGCTGGCTAGGTGTACTGTGTGTTATGGGCGTTAAGGAAGCTGTGGTTCTGACAATCTAGCCTGGATCATAAGAGGCTATCATTTAAAAGTAGCAGCAATATTTTCTGAAACCTTTTGGATATTCATTTTGATAGGAAACTATCAATCTCAATGATAATTGTTTTTAAAGGGAAGGTGCAGGCAGGGATGAAGGTAAGTAGGATGGCAGGAAGAGACAGGAGGAAGCAGCATTTTATTTTCATTTCATTGGTTGTTCCCCCTGGACCTGGGGCTTGCACCTGAGTCTTTGGGGGTGTACACAGACTGTGCTCTTTCAGAGGCAGCTGACCTAGCTGCTATTCCACCAGGGCATGCCTCAATGATAACGTATTGAAAACCTAAACTTATTTAAGAAGCAAAAGGCAGATATGGTGATCTCGGAATCTTAAGAATGTGCCCAACTACAAATGAAATAGAAGCCTTTTTCCACACAGAAATTTGAAACATCTTGGGACCAAAAAATACGTGAATAGCTTAGAAATTATAAAGTTTTACCTCCAGAATTTTGCTTAGAGGACAGGAGATTTAATATAGGAGGTTCAGACTTTGTTAGTTCTCGTTCTCTTTTTCAAAATGACATCTTTATTGGTTTGTAATTAATAGATCATTCACCTGTTTTAAGTCTAAAATGCCATGTTTTTACTATAGTCGCAGAACTATGCAGACATGGTCACAATCAATTTTAGAATTTTTTCATCATCTTCCAAAGCCCATCAGCTGTCAGTCACCCCTCTTCTCCTTCTCCTCCTATGTTTGCAGCCACCCAATCCTAGGGAACAACTAATCAACTTCCAGTTGCCATAGATATGCCTGGTCTGGATATTTCATTTAAATGAATCAGACGAGACTGATCTTATGTGACACGAGACTTTCACCCAGTGTACTTTTCAAGGTTCACCTACCTTGTGCCAGAAAGTCCTCCCTTACCCCTTTCTACTGCGGAAGGGCAGGATTTTACAGACGAATGCACTTTTTTTAAATGCCCAGCAATGGACATTTAGGTTGCCTTACAGTTGTCTTCCTGGTTGCATCTCCATTCTCCTCTCTCCTGACTGAATCCTGCACCGAGTCCTGCAGAGTCCTGCACAGAATCCTGCACAGAATCCTGCACCGAGTCCTGCAGAGTCCAGCACCGAGTCCCGCACCAAGTCCCGCGAAGAGTCCTGCACCGAGTCCCGCACAGAATCCCGCGCCGAGTCCCGCGCCGAGTCCTCGCGGAGCCTTCCAAGGATCCTCGGTGTGTCTGCGTCTTTCTCGATGGACTGTGTCCACTCCACGTCGTTTGAGGACACCGACGCCAGAGCCCCCTGTCTCAGCTTCTGGAGGCCTCCTTCCTGCACTCCAGCCCCCAGGCCCATTCACCTTTCCCTCTGGATCTTCTCCAGGCCAGTGTCTCACTGATCTAGCCAATCAGCAACCAGACTTCCCTCTCCGCTCCCATTCACTGGAAATCCCGACGTGTACACTTCCCTACTGATATTCTCCAAACCCGTCCCTACTCCCCGCCACTCACTATGTGTTGGCTCATTCTTTAAACTTTTCTACAGCACTAACCTCTTAACCCATTTGTCTTGGATTCTAAAGCTATGATATTCAGATTCTTTAATAACTCATCATGGTTGAGGATAATGAAATCTGAGCCCCTTATCTCAGCACAGAAGACCCGTGTGTCGCTGCCCTGGGCCTCCCTAACTGTCTCTCAGGGCCTCCAGTGCCTGTCCTCCAGCAGTGCCTCTGGCTGATCCCTTCTGCTGGAAGGTTCTTTTCTCCTGTTTTCCCTGCGTCTTACTGTTCACTGAAGTAGAGACTAGTGAACTGCTTACCAGGACCTTTTCTCTCTCAGCCTGGACCGCTGCAGCCCGCGCCTTCTAGCAGTCAGCGTGTCCTGAGGAGCAAGCAGACCCCAGCACATCTTCAAGGGATGTGCCCTTTCCAAGTCCCATGTCAGGGTTTGCCTGGTCCGGGTGACCGCGGGGTGCAGTCACCCTGCATCTCCCTGCAGACCCATACAGGAGTGAGACTTCGATTTCCAGTAGAGAGAGCCTCAAACTTCAGGGAGAGTCCGAGCAGCCGCCAGCCCTGCTCTTCGATGACAGGCACTCAGAAGGGTCTTCCTCTCTGACTCCACAACTTGCCAGTCTAGATGTGCTTAACTTCCACACAGCTTCTCCCCTACCAGTGACTCCCCAAAGTCAACAGGGTCAGGACTACGTTCATCGGTAGACCCAGCCTCAGTTTAATGGCTGGTATAGCCATACTCACCACGAATCTGTAAACTGAATAAAGTTCGTCATACATTTTCTCCCAGATCTATTATGCAGGAACATTAATAGGAATTTTCTAACCAAAAAAAAGCCAGGAGGCGGGGAGAGTAGGGATTTTCTGTATTTATATGAAGGTGAGACATGCTGTGGTCAACAAAAACTGGGTTTCTTTACTACAGGTATTCTTAATACTCTTAGATATTAATGGGCATCATCAAGACAATATGACTTTTTCAAAAATTTCATCGCAGACTTTCCCCACATAGAACATCTTGAAAGGAAGCGACCCAAGGGGATGCTTTGGAAAACAATGGTCTTGACTAATATAAGTACAATACATCCTTGCATAGAAATTCCAGAAAGTTTTATTTCCATCCTAGAGGTCATAAATCAGTTAACACAGATATTCAGGGCTGACGAGTTTCTGGGAGAGTCACACCAGACAAGGTTCTCCTTGTTTGGAGTCCCCTGGATTTGGGGTGTTCCCTGCCAAGAAGAGACATGCAGCACAAGAACTAGGGATGTGAGGATAAGTAAAATGCTGAGCCTATGTCGCTCACTACTGTAGCTGGACTAAGGAAACGCTGGAAAGACATCAGCTGTTGGCTCATCTGAAGAGAAATCACTTGGTAGCTAGTATCAAAGAAGGGGAACTGATATAACTGTTCAATGGCTCAGTTATAAAAGCCACACATGTAAAGAGCTTGGAACAGTGCTTGGCATCAGGAGTAAGCATTGAACCAATATCCTTGCTGATTCCAACAGGGCCCTGGAAGGGCGCCTCCTGGTGACCTCCAGCAAGTCACTTCCCACCTTCAGTTCCTTTCTTTCAAAAGCACAAGGGGATTAAATTGTCTCTGATGTCTAGTCCTCCTCTGACGTGCTCCACACGGGTCTTGGGGTCTTGTTTAACTTCCATCTCCTATCTGTCATTCAGGCCGGAAGCAAATCACATCCCAAATTTCTCTTTTGAGCCACTAAGAGTCTAGATTATCTTCACCGGAGACAGGGAGGCAGGAATCATGCCCCACAGGAGATAATTCAATGTCCTCTTAGTTGACTTTGAATTCCCAATGGCTTTGGGGTTTCAAGGTCACCTTCCCAATTTACCAGATATTCCAGTTCTAATTGCCTAGACAGGCGTCAGTGATGGCAGCGAGACAGGCCTGACACAGACCAAATACAGGACTTGTCAACAGACAGTCCAGGCTGGGATTCTTCAAAGCAGTGTGCTAGTTTGCAGGAAGCAAATTTATCCAAAGTAAAATGCCTGCTATCTAAGATGAACACATGCTGTTTACTTTATATAGTTTGCTGCTTTATCTGCTCGCACATGAAATCCTGTTTGATGTAACAGTGCAGCAGCTGAACCCAACGTCCCCCACATTAGCGCATCTTTCTTAAGGAAACCCATGTAGACTTCTACCTTGATTTCTTTGAAAAAAATGTTTCAAGGATATCCCGGCAGTTGCATCATTTCTACACCGTCTCTTAAACAGGGGAAAGTCCATAATGCCGTGACTTTACGGTTTTCCAACGATGGATACTTTCTGTGGACCTGGGGTCACTCCTCAAAGAGACTGTTCACCGTCAGAGCAGTAGGGCAGGAATGTAAATTTCTCTGATCCAGAGTCAAGAGACATCTGCCAAAGTCAGGGAATCTGCGATGCAGTGCCATGCTCATTTAAAAGTCAAAACAAGCCAAACAGAAATAGGATTTCATGTACAAAGTATCCTGGAGAAAAGGAAGCTCTTACAGTAATCCTTGATGAGAGTTCGCAGGGCCATCCACAGCACAGCTTTCCACATGGGAGAGAATGTCTCCAAAAAAGATCGCGTACAGTTAGGATGGCTTCAAAACACCCCCAAGTCAAAGGAAAGCCATTAGGCAAATGCTGATGGAGGTCAAATATATACCAGCTATTAGGAGAAGTCTTAAGGGATAAAAAAAGAATAGATGTGCCCTTCCTCACAGGCTGACCACCTTGCATTTGGTCAGCCAAACACAGGGAAATGGTAATTAAGGAACAGTTTGCAGAGGACTGTGAAAGATGCCACCATCCACTCATCTCCATGGGAGAATGAACAGAAACCTCAAAGCAGACCAGGGGGGAGCCCTGCAAGATGACACAGATTTACCCTCCGGCCCTACAGCTTAGACGGTTCTAGGGAAGGTGATTCTGTAACAAGAGCATCAATTGTGTCTCTAATTACCAAGAATGTGATTTTTTAATCGAGGCATTCTCTTTGACATCATTGCATTTTAAAAACCAAATGCAATTCATGAGACTTGAAATACTGCCTGTGTGTGTGTCTACCAACGACTAATCAAAAGTTAACTGAAAAGCTGTTTGAATTGATGACTTGCTGCTGATCCTCTTTTGGGGGCAAAATGTCAAAATTTGAACATGTTCTCCTGGAGTAAAAGCATGGGCTTTGTTATTAAAAAAAAAAAAAAAGTCCTGAGACCATGTTCCTGACCTACCGCCAGTCACTTCCTGCCCCCATCTCTGTGCCCTCAGATAAAATGTGAATAATATCATCCACTCCTCATATTATGAGTTAAGACGTGAAAGATAATTTACAGGGAATATCTCTATGAAATGAAGGATGACGCAGCTGCTCATGGTTCTGGGGATTTAAGAAAATGTGCAGGATGACACCTTGCAAATATGGAGTGAGATCACTAAATAGCAATACACAGAGGCAGATGGACTGACTTCCAATTCTTTGGGTGACCTTCAGTGAGCACTTACTTTGACTGCTGATGGCAGCACCAGCAGTGCCTGCAGGCATCCTCACCTGATTTCATCATAGTGTAAGTGAGCTCACGGAGATGGCCCAAGTGGAAGCTGGGCTTTTCATGTGCGATTAACGTCACTGTTATTTACGAAGATTCCTAGTGTGATCATTTTTCTAGCAAGATAGTCTCATGATCGGCATTCTCATGGTTCCAGCATCAGGACATGTTGGAAATGTTAGCGTTGTGAAATCCACAGTGCGGCTGGATGACCACTAAGGGTTTTACTTATTTACAGGCTACCTACCCACCTCCTGACCCAAAAACTAATAAAAGAAGTTAAAATTTTCCCTTCTAAAAATACTCTATCTTCTGCTCCAGGATTCTTTGCATTGGAAAACAGTGAGCACAGTGTGCCATTTTGAATGGCTCTCTCCAAACCATAGAGCCATAAACGCGCACATCGAATGCAGGACTCATCATCTAAAACTGCACACATGCGCCCCATGCAACTGAATATGTAGGTTTACAGAACATACATTTAGGTAAACAAATTTACTTCCTGCCCTCCCTGCAGTCCCATCTAGTTTCCATGCAGTGGATCCAACTTTCAATTCACAAAAGCAAAACCTCCTTAGAACCAAAATAAATACTAATCTTAAATTCAATGTACCCTGACAGCAAATAAGTTTGCTGTGCTTACTTCAGCATGAATAAAAGCCCGCAAGGAGACTCCTACATAAGGCGATATTTACAAGTTCCATTACCCACTGGAGAGATTGATGTAATAAACCTATAATAAAAAGCCTCATGTTATAGATTTCTCTAATGTTTCTTATCAAACAGTCTGTATTATCTTGGCTTGTGTATTCAATTTAAAATAGGTTTTCTATAAGTGCCTTAAAGCTAGAGGTCATTTTCACTTTGTTTTCTGACATGCAGAGATGTTTACAGACACTTCCTGGTTCCAAAATTGGAAGCATATACTTGTCCGGTCAAGTTGTTCATGACATTAACCTATATATTTATTCTCGGTCATTAACAGTGTTCCAAGCTATCACAGCTGGCTGGCCCATTATATCATCTCTTTTTATTGCTAAGAAGGAGTAGGGGAACTCTTGCAGATCACAGCAGCCCACCACACTGTAATCTTAACTTAGTCTATGTTAGATGATGATTTCTCAGAGAGCTTGCTCATTTGAATTTAAAAGTATCTGACCAGAACTCCCAAGGAGCCGTTTTTCTGAACCCCAGGCAAGAGCTCTGGAAGCTGGCTATCCTCCAGGAAAGGCAAAGGCAGAGAGCAGGGAAGGTCAGAGCAGATCAGGGGCTTTCCTACCCACAGCTGTCTCTCTCCCTACTGAGTTCCAGTTACTGTTCATCCATCCAAATCTAAAGAAAGATTTTTGCAAACTAAGGTATTATTGTATGCAAATCCCAAAACATGAGTTAGACAGACCCTTTAAGACTCCTTCTCTCAATAAATTATTGTTAACATTGTGAAAATGTGTTCTTTCATTCATTCGACAAATATTAACTTAGTCCACACTGTGTGGACTATACACTACTCTATACTAGCGTTTGGGACTCAGAGGGAGAAAGAAGACAACCACGTTGCTATCTTGGTGAATCGACAGCATATTGGGGGAAAACACAGATACCAGTCAATAACAATAGCAAATCCTTGATTATAACTAGTGGAACCAGCTCTGAAGATGGGGCTGCAAAGGGAAAGTGCTGTTGCCTCTGGAAAAATTCATCTGGAGCAAGTCAACTTTTGTTGATGTTTGTTTTGTTTTTATGTAGAACGATCCTTGGTTTCCTTTTTAATCCATTTGAATTTATCTTCAATTTCTTGGATTCTATTGACTCGAATTGATTTGAATTGGGGTATAGTCAGTATCCTTCTCTACTATCATAGAATGAAATAAGACTATCTCTGTCTTTCCCGATGATTTAAATTGTAAATATTCTGTTCTAATTGCTTTTTGGAATCCCTTAGGATACTTGGTCCTACTTTTCAACATTCTTGACAGGTAATTCATACAATTCTTCCAAGAAGCCCAACATCTCCATGACAGTAAAGTATTTTCCTCTTGTCCATTCTAGAAAG
Organism: Solenodon paradoxus; assembly: GCA_004363575.1. Lineage (NCBI taxonomy): Eukaryota > Metazoa > Chordata > Mammalia > Eulipotyphla > Solenodontidae > Solenodon > Solenodon paradoxus. Next base: position 334,867 of record RJWH01001172.1, read on the forward strand.
TCCATTCCATTTTTCAGATATCTCAAACTCTGAGAAAGCAAATCCTGAATGTGAGGTAGAATTTGGTCCAGCTGATACCACTGCTGCAAGTTCTGGAGTATATCACACAAGCCTATTGCATCCTCTGAGATGGCCTCCCGGCCTCTGAAAGCAAACAACCAGAGGGCATGAGCCTGAAACCAAGAAACCTGGCCACAATGCAGCCATCCATCTGCAAGTGGGTTTGATCAGCCTCCTCCTTGTAAAGAACTCCCGGACCACCATGGGTCCTAAAAATTCTGATCCCTTTCAGGGTGCACTTCTGCTGTGCTCCTTCAGATGCCCAGTCCTACCTGTGTCAGCAGGTAGTCAGGGGTCAATGTGGTGGGTGAGCTGCCCTGCTGGTGAGGTAACAGAGACCCTGGGGAGACCACTCCCCGAAGATCAGAGAATGCTGCAGTGCCGGAAACTGGAATTGAGAGCCCTGATTCAACTTCTGTGAGGGCAGCAGAGACACTTTCACTCTCCCCTCATTCTGAGAGGGCTGAAAGCACAGGGAACAGAAGAGACACCCTGTCGTGAAAATGTTCAGGCTGCGTGAAGCACTGGTATTGCCCCTCCTCGGAGGCAGGCTCTCTGCAGCCACAGCCATGAACCTCCAGGCACACCCTCCCTGAAGTCCCTTCAGAGTTTATGATTCAAAGGCCATGTGAGCTTCTAATTAGGATTCTGCATCACATGGAGGGAAGAGCAATACAACCGAAAGATTTACTCCATATCCTGAAATAGCGAGATTTAAACCATTTAGAGGTTGAGACATTTTGGAGAAAAAGTCTACACCTGGAGTAAACTAAGAATTTCCTCAAATAATTAGGAATATTGTTTTTAAGTTGCCTGCTTGTTGACTGAGATGTGACCTTGACTCACAAAACTGTGTTCTAGAATGCAGGCTGCGTGTCAGAGGTCCCTGGGTCACAGCTCCCCAGCATGGTTTGGGCTCCTTGGACAGTGCCACGCAGCAGACAACACAGAGAAGCAAAGCAGTTATGACCTGGAGGGTCCAGAAAGGATGGCAGGCTCCTGTTCATTCGGATCAATCTCAACATTGGAATCTGCCCTAAACATGCCTAGAAAGGACAAGGACAAGTGAAGTGACATAAATTATGACCCCCCCCAACCCCCACTCCTCCCAAATGTTCCTTTCTTTCCTGAAGACAGATCCTTGCTTGAAGCACATCTTGCAAGGAAGGGCTGAGTCTTGCTACTGAGGAAACACCGTGGCTGCTCATCCTCTGAATTAATAATCTTGGCCTCATTAAGTCTCTTAGAAAAGGGATACAAGTTATAAAACAACAGGGGAGACGAAGGAATGTAGCTTGTGATTCTAAAGTCTATACTTTTCTTCATATTCAAAATTCAATTCAAAATAAAGTACAAAATAACACACACCACAGAAAGGTCCCGAATAATCCATTTGTGTACAATTGATAAACGTGGCAACTATCACCAAAGGAGGCTGCGGAAGTATCTTCACGCTATTTTTGAAACTCGACGTAAGCTTCCAGCACTCCAGACAGAAGCTGTGAGCCTGGTTCCCTGAGCACCGCAGACATGCTGACCCGTGGTGGCTGCTGGGAAACACGGTCTGAAAGCAGCTAGATCCCTAGATTCGCTGGTGACTTGCCTTCCTCCCCTTGCACTGAAAACAAAATGGTAGTAAAAGAACTGCCCCACCATATACACTCCTTTCTCTTTCTATAAACAGCAAAGTCTCTGCTTACCATTCAAATATTCACTTTCAGAATTTTAAATAAACTTAAGGGGAAAAACATTTGGATGGAATGACAGGCAAGTCATTGTTAAAATGGCATCTCCTTCAAACATGCATCCCCTTAAAATAATGGACATTCTCTAGGCTTCTGGGTTCCTTTAATTAAGAAACAGTATATGCACCATATATTCAAATTCCACATTGTAAGCTATTTCAATTTCATGATCACAAATGATGTGATTTGGAAAGTAGCACAATAATTGAAATGATAAAATTTCCTCCCAGGATCTCGCAATCTGTGGACTGTACATTTGCAAGAGGCTTCTAACTTTGAGGGCTTTTCTTTGGATACTCTCAAAGAGGCTGGTGATGGTAACAAGCCTGGTGGTCGAGGCTTGGGGAACTGTTTCTTCACTGGGTTTTCTAATCCCTCTTGAATTCCTGGAGCTCAGCTTTGGGGCAGAGAGAGTTGGCAAAGCGCAGCCCTTGAATAGAAACTCAGCAATTAATTGCTGTCAGGAAGTAAAGCCAGGCCTTAGGGAAGTTAGAAAACAAGTGCAGTGTATATCAGGCTAGATTTATCTCCCAAGAATAACAAAAGAGAAAACAAGACAAAAGCAAAATAAACACCACCCACATTCCAAGTCTCCATGAGTATCTACATTCTCAAACGCATTGTTTTTGTAAAGGCTAGTTGGTTCTTTCTAGTCACACAGGACTCGGACAAAATCACAGCCATGATTTGACACAGATGAACTGCTGACTTAGCCTTTAAGGGGGAGAAAACTGCCAAACAATTAGAAATACATCCACCGAGTGCCTGTTCCATAGAACATTTCCAACTAACCCCTGGAGGGAGATAAACAGGCAAGAAGATTGTGTTCTTGTCACCCACACCCTGAAACAGAGAGGAAGGAGGAGAAAGGGGGCATCCATTTGGTGTCAAATAACGCAGGTTGAAGATGGAGGATTTGGAGAGAAAACAGAAAATCCAAGGCTATTTCAGGCTACAATCACTAGACCTACCTGAATGGAGGAACAGAGTTTCATGAGGGTGGGGTCAGGACATCAGAATTGTATTATGTGGTCCTTTGTTTACTATCCTTGGAGCCCAAGAGGAATTACTTATTTCTTTCTTCTGAGCCTCAGTTTCTCTGTTTAATACTTCTCTTAAGATATGTCTTGGCAATTACCAGATGACCTCACTCATAGGTAGAATGTGAACAGACAAAACAAAGGCAGAGACAAAACAAAACCAACCCTTGGACACCTGCAACAGAACTGAGGTCACCAATAAGGAATGGGACGGGGCGGGGTGGGCGAGGAGCGAGAGGTGGGGGAGCCCACTGGAGCGTGGGGAAGAACACTCAGTGATGGAGTGGAGGGCAGGGTGTGCTGACATGTATCTGCGGAGAACAGGGAAACAAATGGCACATATGGGGAACCTACACATAGAAGTTGATGTTCATTTGTGAAACAAAGTTACTGCAATAAAAAAGTATTTCTTATGAATTCAAGATATGACTAGGAAAGAGCTCAGCCTACAGATTAGCTGGCAGATGCCATCCAAGAAACACATTCTAAAGAAAGGAATTTAGCCGTTCCAAAGGTAACTTGAAACATGCATATTGAGCCTAAAACAGTGTGCTGAAGTATAACTTAATGATGAAGAAAACTTTTCAGAGGACCTGACTTCAGTCAGATGATTTACCATTTTGTAAAGACAGTCTTGTCTGTCCTCTCTCCTGTGAATTTTAAAGCTCTTCTAGGAAATGACATAGAACGCTGATTGATGGGCCACCTAAGACAATTAGCCTCTTTAATTTATAGTCACAATTCATTTTTCCACCAAAAAAATGGTGCTACCCAGCATGACAGCCAACATCTACCGTGACCTGGCTTTGAATAAGCTTCTAAAAATAGAAAGCTGACTGTTGCCAAAATTAAAACCAACTTCAAAGGACAAGGATGTACCAGCACTTTAAATATTAGGGGAACAGAATGCAGTCCACAAAGACAATGGCAAAGGGAAGGCTCATCGCGAAGGCTTGCAATGCTGGTGAGATGACAGCGGTGTGGATGGGAGGCCCGCTCTGGTGGAGACACGTGGCAAGGAGATCCACTGGTCCCCATCAGAGACGTGGGCTCCCAGGACACAGGACTGCGTGCTGCTTCTTCCTTGGACAAGTCTGTCCATCTCTGGACCTCTCTCAGTTGTCTCTAAGTCCCAGGGGCCTGGAAGCACCAGCACGTCTTCCGGGAAGTCCTCTCTGTGGGGGAGTCTGGCCGGGTGCCACACGGCATCCACTCTGTACTTGAGGGGAGGGTCTGCGTGGTCCGCAGGTCCGTGAGGACAGCCCTGCTTCTCAGGAACGGTTTGTACCACTGAATGAATGATCCTGTGATGGGATGAGTTCTCTCGCTCCTGTGAGTTGATTGCCACCCACTCGGAAGAGGCACAAACCCCTTTCCAGAGTCTCACCCAAGGTGGATGCCGAGAAAGGGTCAGCCATCTGGGAAAGTGACAAGATGCTTCCACAGGACCTGACAGAACGGACTGACTGACACCTTCGAGGAATTGGCATTTTAGAGAGAAGGAGGACGACTGGACCCAGGACCCATGGCCAAGGCACAGAGGAGTCATGGACAGCAAAGGGGTAAGAGGGCCCAGGAAGAGGGGACTTTCTCCCCGGCCCTCTCTGTGAGGAGGAGGCAGGAGGAAGCAAGGAAGAGAAAATCAGGGGGGCCAAGGGGTTCAGGGTGACACAGGCAGCAGATGCTCCTTAAGACTCTCCTGCCTGTGGGTTCCACACCTCCAGGCTGACCAGCAGCTGGTGATCCTCTTCCCCACTGCAGACCACAGCCAGGTTTTCCAAGTATCTTCAGGCCTTCAGAAAGTTACATATGGGGTACAGAGATTCCAACTCATGCAACTGACACGCATAGACAGAACAGTGGGTTCAGGCTTTGAAGGTAAGGTGATATTTTGGCAGAAAAAAAGCTATCTTCAGAGCATTTGCTTTGATGTTGTTTTCTATATTTACTGATGCCTGGAAAATCATTTGTATTTTCAGAGGTGTGCAGCAGAACACAGCAATTACTTAAGTGTCAACTGAAAATTACAGTTTTCTTAAAATCTAGAAAGAAAGCAGCATCTAATTGCAAACACTGCGTTAGCAACGAGAAATGTCTTCCCTAAAGTGACCATTAAGGACACTTAATATTAATAACCATGAATGCACAACAATGTAAACCAGAAAATGGAATCCACATTGCTTTTCAGTGAGCAGACAGCCAGTACCCACAGAGAAATCTGGAGGTTGCAACATCCTCGGCCTGTCTGTCCCATCTCAGTTTGCACCTGTTTGTGGGGACAGATGCCCTTTACAGGTAAGTCAAAGGAAGTCTCCCAGAGCTGGAGGGATCGCTGAGTTTAGGGAATTCCGACATGGGGATTTGTGTGGTGTAAACCCAGATCCCCAACCAGCAGGAGATCAGATCTTTCTACCACCTGAGTCTAACAGGAGGAAACACAAATGTGGCTTTGAAAGAATGACTGTAGCTACCGGATATGGGCAGATTTGGAGACAAGGCATAGGTTACATTTGCTTTTAAAATACTTGTGAAAAAAGAGATGTAGAGTCTGGATTCACCCACAGGCTATGCCTCCAGAACCCAGCCCACAGAAGAGAGCTGGACCTGGTGTCCCGGGCCGAGTTATGTGCCCCAAATTCAGCCGTTGTGGTCCGTCTACAATACAGTCCCAATGCTTAGCTCATAGCTCAGAGGTGACTGGTTTGGAGATGGCCTTTAAAGGTGATTAAGTTAACAGGAGGCCCCTAGAATGCTCCTAACCAATGCAGAAAACAGAGGACACTTGGACACAACAGGTACCAACAGCAACCCAAGGAGACAGATCTCAGGAGAACCCACACCCGCCAGCTCCATGACCTTGGGCTTCCAGCCTCCAGAACTGCGAGGAATAAAGTTGGGGTGTTTAAGCCACCCCAGGTGTAGGGCTGTTAAGCCCGCCCTGGTAAAGCAGTAGACTTGGTCACAAATAGTGATACAGAAACCCTGGTCTGTAAAGCATATTCTTTCCAGAAAACGAGTGCAATGGTGGACATTTATTCAGTGCTGTCTAGGTGCTAGGAAATTCTGACAGGTCTTAACTTGCAATAATCTCTTCAACTCAAAACACAATTCTGTGCTACATTTACAAATAGAAAAGAAAATTAAAAAAAAAAAAAAAGAGGCCGAGGGAGACCAAGTCTCTTGCACAAAATGCTGAGCCGATATTTGAATCTGGTGTCGGGCAATGAAAATGTCACTAGTACATGGGCAGCCAGCTTAATAAAGACACTGTTGAGGCATAGAGACAAGTGTTCACTTTGCAAGCACTTCCACATCTTCGTGCAGACCGGAGACCACCACGTGTGGCACGAGATCTGCGGCCAGCTCCCTTCCTGCTCCCAGCTCCCTTCCTGCTCCCAGCTCCCTTCCTGCTCCCACGTCATGTCACAGGCTTGCCACCTGCAGTCACAGCGATTCTAGAAGGCGCCTTAACAGCATTCTCTCTCGCTTTGCAGATGGGGACATGGACTAACAGGTGAAGTCAGTGGTCCATCATCAGTCAGCTAGAGCAGAGTCAAACATTAAGCCCACTGATGGATCCCAGTGTTCCCAGCAACAAAGCACAAGGGTGGAGTGATACAGCTGAGGCCTAAGTGTAAATCTTTTGGCAAGAGGTGCGACTTTGAAATGCATGTGTCCCTGTGTGCAAACATTCTCTGAAATGTACAAAGAGGTCAGAAGGTGAGAATCATTCCCTGTTGGGATAATGTTCTGTAATGAGGCAGCATTGACTGACTCCCTCATGTCCCCCTTCCTCATGAACAAAAGGCCAACCTTACCTTACATGATATTTTGACTAAGGACATTTTTAAGTCAAATTTTTCACTTATCCCTAGAAGATTTTGAAAAGAATGCTGGGGACCAATTTTTAAATGGAACATCTTGAACAAATTACACCAAAGGAAAATTTGAGTCCTTGATAATTTAAGTGTTATTTTTACCACTAATGTGAATTCAACCCTGGCAAATTAAAACAGGAAGAATTAATTGGATATGCAAATGAGATTATTCAGTATATAAATCTAATTACATACCAATTTGCTTTAACAGCATGAAAAAAGAATAAATTGTTCTATGTAAATTGATTGTCTTAAATAACCACCTGTAGCCCCACAAAAAAGTGTCTTGGAAAAGCTATATTGTAAGTGCAGATGTCAAGTTAATAACATAACGTTCTTCACAGATTTTGTCACAAGAGCTCTTTAAAATGAATGCTGCTTATATTCCTGGTATACAATAAGGTATTATCAGTATTCTAGAACATAAGGAAACAATGCCACAAGTTGGCTGTTTCCCCCCCAGAGCACAATAGATTGATAAGACATGTTGATTTCTGAAACACTTAATGCTTTCACACAGACTAGACTTGATGTCTGAGCAATTTTCGTGTCTGAAAAATAAGAAAGAAAAATGGGTAAAGTGTGCCAGTTTTCATTAATGTAGCTCTGGCTCTCAACTCTATTTAATCAGATGCTTTGAATACAATCAAGCAACTCCCCTCCACCACCTATCTTTAAAAATTATGTTCTTTGCCACTGAGGTTAGGCAAATGGGCTTTGCATATTTCACTGGGAAAGGAGGCATTCATTCATTCATGAAAGTTGTGTCTTGTGCCCAAGCAGTATGATACTAGATGTTTGTAAAATACAAGAGGAGGGATATGTTTGCTTTTCTGGCCATCAGGAGGAGTCTGTGTGTCTGGTCCTTTATGCAAAACTGGCACCCAGCCCAAAGACAGAAGCAGGCCCATGTCTTCAGGACTGGCCATGCTCAGACTGGGTTCATTTTCTATGAATCTATGTCAGAGAGCCTAACTGTCCTTCTTCTGTGACTCTCCTACTGACAGACGATGAAGGTCATGGTGACTCAAAGCCATGGATTCATCCAGGGATTCCGATTCCATCTTACTCTTGTCCTGTCTGGTTTAGGCATGAGTGTTTTGCAGAATAGTTGATGGACAAAGCGTGTATCTGAACTGAGTGATGAGTGGATGGATGAGAAGATACCAATGGATGGATGGATGGGTGGGTAAGAGGAGGGAGGGAGGGAAGCAAGGACATCAGACCGATGGACAGACAAGCAGAATAAACATGGCAAGAAAAGTGTATATCCACTATCAGCCTTCACCTTCGGCTCTGACATTCAACAGAGGTTCTGAAGATGGTGAACATATTAGAAAAAGGAACCTATGCAACCTGTGGTAAAGAAGGTAGTGGAAAGACTTATCCAAAGGAGACTGTCTTGTATTTAATTATAAGGACAAGTTACGATGACTCTTCTCCAGTCTCCAAAATGAATCTCAGCAATGACAGCTGGCACTGCTGTGCATCTCAGCCCACGTTCTTTTCTTTGGGGAGATAATTAGAAGTTACCTTTAGGGGATTCCTTGTCTGCTGCTCCCTCCCTGCCAAGGGGGAGAGCAAGAGGGGAGCAGGGCATAGGAACAGCTGTCCTGGATCCTGTGCCTGCTCTCCGGCTGTGTAAATGGAGCCACAGATAGGGACTAAGTGGTGGCAGTGTCTGGGGATGAACTTGCAATCAATGCCTAGCGGACTGTGGCCTTGATCTGAGCAGAAAGGATGCTGCTGTGATGGAGTGATCAGGTATAGGGAGAAAATGGGTTTAAATCTGGTAAGAACAAATGAATTTGAATAGAGGCAGTCTGTGCGTGTGTACTGGGGTGGGGTGGGGGGGTAGTTCCCAGAGAAGCTCCTTCAATTGCAATGTACAGTGGCAACAGCTTTTCATAGGACCCGAGACCTCAGACAGCAGTCAGGAGGCCTTAGAATGAATCACGAAAGCAGTAGCGTGGTTCCCCGCTTGGTGGAGTGGCCCTAAACCCAGACCCAAATGGCAATGATCCCATCACTCTTATTTCCTTCCTAGCTCTTATCATTATCAGAAACTGCGCTGTGTACATATTACCTAGCTTATCATCTGTCTTCTCTAGCAGGCCAGCAGGGATGCCCGGCTGTACCGTCCAAGCACAGCCCCAGTGGCATTACTGGAGCCCCACGCACACCCAGCAAGGGGCAGACAGGCATGCGTGCAAGCTGCTGTGCAAGAGGGCACAGTTCCATAAGGATTTCCACAGAGATATACACGCCCCTGAGCACGGCAGTGTTATTTACAATAGCCAAGAGCTAGAAACAGCCTAAGTGCCCATGGACAGAGGAGTGGAGAAAGAAGATGTGGGCTCTATACACGGTAGAATACTACTTATCTGTCAAAAATGATGAAATCCCGTCATTTGTAACATAGACCCTGGAAGGAACTATGCTAACTCAGATAAGCCAGAGGGAGAAAGGCACTGTATGATATCAGTCAGGCGATTTATAGCAAAACTAAGGGAAAAAACGAACTAAATCAAACAAAGGTAGACTTTTAGCAAACAACAATCAAATAACAATCAACTTTTTGTTGATAAAAGCGAATCAGTTGCTGTAGGAAGAGAAGGGAGAGGGGCGGGTAAACTGGGTAAAGGGGATCATTGCAGAGTGAAGAACTGGAATGGTGGTGAGCTTCATGTATTATATGCAGACGTGGGCTTATCCTGATGACACCTTAAATCTACATAATGTGATGCAGTGTTCCTGCAATAAAATTAAATTATTAAAAAAAAAAAATTTTTAAAAAGTGTTTGTAACAGTGAAGTGCCAGGAGGAAGAGCGCCCTGCAGGGGGAGGAGAGACACGCAGCTCAATTCGCCCCGGTGACAGTCAGGTGTAGGTACTTTAAAAAGATGATTTCAACACAAGCTCACCCTGCCCTAGGAGGTATGTGCTGTCCCCAGTGCTCTTTCCCAAAGAGAGCACAGGTTGAGAGCGCTCAAGTCACTTGTGCCGAGTCACACAGCCTGTCTATTGGTGAATTCGGAATTGGGATTCAGGTAGAGGGGACACAGTAGATATGTGGGTCTTCAAGCGCGGTAGAGCCTTAGCAACTAAAGATGAGCAAGGAAGGGATCCCAGGTACACAGGCAGAAGAACACCAAATACAAGGGTCTACGGTCCCCCTGCAGGAGTAAACACGTGTGCACTCAGCGAGCAGGCGCGAAGCGGAGGGAGGAGGAGTGAGGGACGAGAAGCGAAACACATTCCACTTGGCCATGAAATAAAGACACCCTGAGAATGTCTAGGTGTGCGCACATCCATCACACCTCTCAGGCTGGAAGGTACCTGGCACCGAAGAGACAATTTGTGTTTATTTTAGGTTGAGCGTGTTTTCATCCCCTGGCTTTCATGAAATATTTTGAGATTCACCTTAGTTAGGTGTGAAAAAAGTACTGATAGAATTAAATATGTCATTCGATGTGATACAAATAAGGCTTTTAAAGTTACTTGTGTTGATACAGCTATAATGCCAGCTTCTAATCAATTTTCTTTGTCAAAAGTCATCACACCAACCCTGGGAAGCCAGCAAAGAACACTGCAACATTGAAAATGTAAACAGTTAAAATTCACCTCCAGGATCGCCAGCTACATTGTACTTCATTGTGTGGAAACCTTTGCCACAGTCCAGGGGGGCCGTTTAGGGTGAGGACATAGAACTAGGGATCCTAAAGCTGAAGTGTGGAACTAGCAATGGAAGGGCAATGACGACCAGTCTCAGGAACACAATAATGACTGGGGGAGGGACCGACCTTGATGAGTTTAACATTCTCTACCTGCATTTATTTGACTATATCAAGATAATTTCTTATTGGATAGGTCCTGCAGTCATGAGGAAGAAAACAATCTAGAATTTTTGATGCAAAGTCTGGTTTCCAAACCAAGTATCTCCTCCTTCCATGTCTTCATGAAATATGTGAATAACTTGGACTCCCTGGGGAATACCAACAGGCTCTCTATCCGCAAGTCATTTCGAGTCTATTTATCGAGAAACTCAATAGTTTTGCATCCTCACTTGCCACAGTAGTAGCACCTACCATAATTAGTGGGATGAACTGGCAAGGGCAAGAACATGACAGCACTTAATTTCATCCATCATTAAAATCTGATGCATTTGCTGCATTAAAAAAATTAACATGCTCTCGGAGTGGTGTATCGCATTTATTTTGGGGTAATGATGAATATACTAAGCTGTAAGGAACAATCTGGTAGAGCTCTCCTTGGTTCTGTGCAAGGCAGAATGCAGAAGCCAAGACAGGTCTGCTCACCACCCTCCCATTTTTCCTGCTTCCCATTCATCACCTATTCTCTTCCCTTCTCACCCCCTGCCCAGTTCTCTACTGATGCTGTGCAGAGAGAAAAGAGACCTGCCACATTTAAAATGAGACTCTGCTGGGGCCAGACATTACCAGGAATATCCCCATTGTCAGGAAGATATCTCTGCTTCCAAAGTCATTTGGCACTAAAGGATTACTCATCAGTAATAAAAAAAAAAAAATGATATAAAGGGGTGAATAGTGTTAACATTGTTGATCAAAGAACTCTCCAGTCTTCTTCATACACACGGGCTGTATGTGTGTGTGTGCGCACACATGTGTTCTATATACATCTTACTCACCTGTGTTATCTTGTCCCTGGACCTTAAAGAGCTAGTCTTGAGTCTAGTCACTTACATATCAGTCATTGTTAGCACTGTCAGCTGTTCCCTAGTAATATTAACTATCACTCAACTTCCTCCCACTAAAGAACTATGTCAGGGAACCTCTGGTTACTTACTACATTTTCCCCTCTTTTATATTATTCTTTCTATATTTCTTGGCGATCTCATCCCTGCCAGACACAGTTGTATAGAAACGGCACATCTTTTGTTGGTGGAAGACCTTACTCTTCCCGTGCTAACCCATCAGTGACCTTCCACAATCTCTGAATATAGGGTGCTGTTTCCTAAAAGGGGCAGTGCTGTGGGGAGCCGGCTCTGCGGCTGTTTGTGTCATTCTTCTGAGCTGCAGTGGGCGCCACTGCCACCCTGTTTCACCTCTGCAGCGTGTCACACTTTACCAAAAGTAATCCATTTCCAAATACTATCATTACGGCGTTTAGAGAGTTTGCATGGAAGAACAGCCAAGTCGGATTAGTCTCTTACTCATTTGTAATCCTTTAGCCCGAGGCTACATTCCCTACAAGTCAGACAAAAACAGATTTTGTTTTACATAGAAATGTTGATGATTTTCACTGTGAGTATTTTTGGTTCATTGAATTCAATTAACAAAATTCCTTAAAAACCAAGTGAGTATAATGTGCCTTTTTGACAATTTGAGCTTTATCAAGGAGAGGGGGCAAAAAGAACATAACCCAGTTCTTCCTTAAGCTATTATTTTTAAAAAGGTCTGAATAGTCAGCCAGTTCAGCCAAGCACGCCACCATCTGGCTGTATCTGCACACAGCCACATAACTGGGGGCGGGGGGTCCCTTTCCTTCCTGGACTTGCATCTTGCCAAGAAATGGCAGGGGTAAAACTTCCCACCCCACAACACACTCGTGCACCCAATTTGTTCTGAGGGAGTCGGCTTCTGATGGGCTCTGATTCCTCCCTCAGGTGTGTGGCAAAGCTGTTTCTGGGGGGCCTGTGCAGGATTCCCTTCTCGGAGCAGAATTCATCCTTTTCCGTAAGAGTTTATCTACCAGAAGAGGGGAGTACGATAAACAAGTAGGGTGACATGACAGGCGTATGGCAACTGAGGCTTACAGAGACAACGGGGCAGGGCGTACAGGGGTGCGTGGAGGCTGTGTGGCATGAGTGTTCAGCCTGAGAGGGAGGAAGGACTGAGCAGAGCCCCTAGGAGGAGATGGACTGGCCGGGTGGGGACAGACCCATTGAAGGGAGGACACACCTGGCATGCTAATAGGTGGACAAGGTGAGAAGAGCAGGAGGAGACAGGACAAAGAGGACAGACTCAATTAGGAGGAGGGAGCTGGTAGGCCAGGGGTCCAGGTGTAGGTCAGACAGGGCAGCGGTGGGAAGGGCTCTGGCTTTGCTCTGAGTGAGATGAGCGAGGGAAAGGTTTTGAAGAGAGGACAGTTCCGGTTCAATGTTGAACACAGTGAGTCTGGTGGCAATAGTAACAAAGATCACAGACAGGAAAGGACAGAAGCATGCAGACCAGGTTATAGAAAGCACAGGAGAGCCACTGGGGTGTTTTGTTCTGTGTTTCAGGGGAGACAAATGTACTGGTACCTTGGCCCAGGATGGGGGAACAAGGCCAGGATGGGTAGTCGCTGGATTTGGAGAGGGAGTGTGTGTGTGTGTGTGTGTGTGTGTGTGTGTGTGTGTGTGTGTGTGGTATATACATATATATGTGTGTATATATATATACATACATACATACATACATACATATATATATATAATTTTTAAAGGAAAGGTGCTGGCAGGAATGAAGGCTTGCAGAGACATGCAGGCAGGAAGTAAGAAGAGGAAGAGATACCTCCTCAAGTTTATTTAGTTGCCCACCTTGGTTTTCAACCTGGTCCTGGGTCTTGAACCCAGGTCCTTGGGATATGTGGCCTGTACTCTCAGCTGAAGGTGGCTGACCACATCACTAGTTACTCCACTAGGGCACGTCAAGGATTTGGAATATATTCTAGGGGCAAAGCCCTACTCAGGCTGATGGACACCAGAGAAAGCAAGAAACCCAGGCAGGATCTCCAGGGATTGGTCTGAGCTGGGAGGATAAGGTTGCCTCACTGGAGACAGTAAAGGCCGCAGGTCTAAAAGGTCTGGGGAGAAAGAAGCAGGTCAGGGTGGAGGTTGGCTATGAGATGCCTATTCATTATCAAACTGTATGTCTAACTAAGTGGTTTCTTCAACAGAACTGATTCTCATATAACAAAATTCATTTCCATCAGAGTTTGGAGTTATATAAATAAAGTGAAAATAATGAACCTGTATCAGTGTTTGTATTTTCTCCTGTCATATGTGCCAATGCAGGTTCGAAAGTGACAAAGAGAAAAACAGATTTATTTACTGCAGAAATTGTGAGTTTGTACACCTCAACCTTCTTGAATGGAAGTCAAATACCATCATAAATTGATGATTAAAATTAATGATTAAAACAGCTTTTATCACCATGTTTGTGGGCGGGGGGTGGGGTGGTGGTGGATAAACAATGACTCAACGATGTGAAATGAGACTGTGAAGGTGAGTCTAGGGTGTGAGAGAAAGGCCCCCAATTCCAATTCTGTCAAGAAATTAACTCAGTTCTCTGTGGAAAATGACAGGTATCCTATGATCCAAGTCAGTTCTGCCACTATTTCTCTAGAGACAGGGGTCATCGCTCAAACTGACCCCCCTCCCAGACCAGTCCCAACTCCAGGGTTGTCACCTGTGCTGCTGACTGGCCAACTAGAGACGGGAGATTCCCAGGATCCCCTGCCCCAGGTTCCATTAATTTGCTAGTGACTCACAGAACTCAGAAGTATTTTACTTACTTGAGTCAAGGTTTGTTCTAAAAGGAGAGAACTCGGGAAACAAACAGATGGAGGAGACGTGAAGGGTGAGGGCTGGGGAAGGGCAGGGAGGCCCCACACTCTCTGAGTCACCCTTCTCCCCAAATCACCACAATTTCGCCAACCCAGAAGCTCTCAAACTCCTCCTTTTGGGATTTTGTGGAGGCTTTATTACACAGGCACGATGGATTAAATCATGGGCATTGGAGGTGATTCTCTCCCAAACTGGAGACATAGCGGGGAGACAGGAAGTTCCTACCCTCAAATCACAGGACTGCTTCCCTTAGATGCTCCCCAGAGTCATCTCATTAGTACAAACCTAGGTGTTGAAAGAGGTTTATTACGAATATGAAAGCACCTTTATCACCTTTATCACTTAGGAAATTCCCAAGACGTTAGTTGTTCAGTGTCAGACACAGGATAAAGACCAATATACAGTACATACTTAATCACCACAGCACACCATGACCCAGGGACACAAAGAACTCCGGAAGATTTCAAGAATGTACATGGAATCATGAATCCAAAGTCAAATGACAGTGGGCACTAAAGTAGAAGCAAAGAAAGAAATGTATCTAATAAGATAGAAATTAAAAGCTAGGCAAGAGGAAAACAATAATTATTATTTATTAAATCCTTAAGATGCGTGTTTTATCATCCAACAGTTGACACACTTGCCTTGTTAAAGACCTGTCATTCATCTACCTCTATGCTAGATGCAGAATTCCTATGTGGGGAATTAGCCATTTGCCCAAGGTCATATAGGTGAAAAGCACAACGAGTTTGAATTTGAGATATGACTTCCCATTCTGGCCTTTTCTAGTCCAGCATGTAGATGAGTGGTCAAATTCAGATGGGGTGATCACTAAGAAAAACCTGTCATTGACAACTAGAAATTTAGGGAATGTATTTACATGGATAGGCATGCATGTGAAATGACAGGTCTAGAGACTCGTGACATGAGTAGTCAGGAATCTAAGAAAGCGACCAGGACCCAGGGAATGAGAGGAGCTGAATGAGCAGGATGGTAACAGGCAGGGGACTCAAAGCAGATCCCAAGAGACCCCTGGCCGAGGAGCTTCAAAGCCTTTAGTGATGCTTTCTGTTGAGAGAGGAGCAGTCAGGAGGTTCCTTGCATTGTGAACTTTGAAGAACTACAACCAAATGTGTGTGCTCTGCTCATCTCAGAAACTGGGCAAAGGAAGTGACAGGCTTATTAATTTTTTAAAGCCCAGTATATGTAAACAATAAATTTAAATTATGCACTGCACTTAAAAATAATTAAAAACTGATGAGGAGATGTGTATGGTCCTAAAGCAATGATCCATGAGATAGTTAATACACTTTCTTCTTTCCGCAGCAAAGCATTAGAATGAAATAGAGAATGGTTTTCACAAAATGTGATGCCTTAACCAATAGTTCTGTGCTTGTGATTCTGGTAGAATTTTATAAGCTTGTTTGGATTTCACTGTTGATAGGAGTGGTGTCAGCTCTTCAATCATTAACAGGTAAGCATGTAAGTTAGGGAGCTTGGAAATTGCCCAATCACAATGTATTACCAAAGACTTTTACTTTTTTTGTAAACCACTGTTTCCAGGCTAACTCGGATAATTTTAGGAGTAGAGATACACAATTCTTAGATTTTCTTCTCTTTCAGGGAGAGGATCTCTTTCAGCTTGGAGGGCCTAGGTTTTGGGAAATGACTGCGTGGTCCTTAAAGACTTCGAGAGGTCTGGCCTCTGTCTACATTCAATAGACCTATTTGAGGTGTTCAGTGGGAACAGAGAAGATGGAAAGGGAGGGGAGGGAGCAGAGCCTGGTGCTGATGGTGGGAAGTGCTGAGGATCTTAGCGTCACCTTGTCTGGATGGGGTGACAGTTCCCATGGAGATCAAGACACCTCAAGTTCTAAGCAGGAGAAGGAGTCAGACAGGATGATGGCAGGTGCTGGTGGGCCTCCAGGAAGAAGTCCTTTTTGTAGGCACTTTCAAGGCATCCCTTGTAGGAGCTTCCAGAAATCACTGGAAACAAAGGGCAGAGGACTGGGATCCAGCCAGTATTTACCTGGGATGGCAAACATATAGGGAAGTGCGGGTATGTCTGCAGCTAGACAAAGATAGCACGATTATTTTGCTCTTAAGTTCTTTGCTTTGAAACTACAGTTTAATGGGACATCAGGCAGGACCAAAATTGTTAACAGCAAAAACAAGTATGTGGGAACTAGAAAAATGAAGAGCAAAGAATGATTTCATTTTCATTTTGAAATCTCACACTTTCCTTCTTAGTTACTTTTTATTTAATCTTTCTTTGGAGATGGTCAGATGGGCCCATCAAACAGAACAAGCTATTTTCAAGGAGAGGCAGAGGGAAGAATTTCAGCAGTGGCACCAAGTAGGTGGGGAATGGACAGTTGTCTATTTAGATTTAGTTCAGCAATACTGATCAACAGGAGAAAATGGTCCATGAAAACTTAAAAATGCTCTTGGATGTTATAGAGAGGTGTGTCTCTTTGATATTTGTTCAGTCAGTACATAAAACGTAGCCCTCCAATAATTAAATGGGGCTCATATCTTTCCACTAAATATAATATCTTCATCTCCCCATTCTAGAATTAAAACATTTCAAGTTATTCATTCATATAATCATTTCTAGACTTTTACAAATACAACTGACCCCGGAACAACAGGTAGATTAGGGATGCCAGCCCTTCGGCTCGTGGAAAATTCGCATTTAAGTTTTGACTCCCCAAAACTTAGCTACTAGCAGCTGTTGACCAAACAGCTGACAGATTGCATAAACAGTCGGGGAACCCATATTTTACATGCTGTGTGTATGATATGCTGTATTCTTACAATAAGCCAAAGTAAAGAAAGTGTTAAGAAAATCATGGGGAAGGGGAAATTTATTTACCGTACTGCCCTGTATCAATATGGTAAATTTATGCCATCTGTTTATAAGATGACTCATCTATCAGTACCTAGATCAATATTGTCTAATTTGATAGAAAATTATAGATGTTTTACATATGCACACACACATAAATCTAACACTAGACAGCAAAAAAAGAAAGTTAATGTGAAAGAGATTTATTTATTTACAAGTATGATTTATATATTGATGCTATCCAAGATATTAGTTGATATATTTATTGAAAACAATTCACAGTCCAAACTGTGTCGCACCAGAGTCAAATGTAATAACACTCTTCTCCAGCACCCTGCATAACCCCAGCACTGATTACTCTTGGAAACAATATTTTCTTAGGAAGAGATGCATATTTGCTGTTATAAACAAATACTACTGTAGACACACATGTTTTTTGCTATTCAAGAGAATTTTTTAAAACACGTAATTCTCCAGCATTGAGACTTTCAGCCGTGTTTGTGCTACAGACTAGTTTAACTAGAACAACGTTTAAGAGAAAATGCTACTCAGTGAATGTTCATAGATTTATACATAGAAGCTAATATATTTTTCATTTAACTACAGAGTGGAAGCTAATACATTTGTGTAGTGAAACTAATACATTTTTCATTACTTAAATGCATAGTAGATGGTTCCGGAACTACTAATGAATTTACATGAGATCCTCCAAAGAACTCGGAAACAATTTAAATCGTTTTCCAACCGCTGTGTTTGCCTGCTCATGAAAAGCAATGATTGTGAGGGATAGGATGTCTTCTTTAGAGAGCAGGTAAGCATTCTTCATCTACGATATCAACCATGTCTAAAGGTAATGGCACTTAAGGTAGAAATTACATGTTTTCACTATCTACTTTGCTCTGAACCTCCCTTTTCTTCCTTTCATCTCCTGACAAGTGACACAAAAGGAGCCTTTTCCAACTCTTCTTTACAGGGAGGTGGATTTTTTGCTCTTGAGGTCGAGAGCTAGAGACTAAGTGACTGTGTGAATTAACCTCTGGCCAGCAAGGTTATAAAGAGCGCTTCTGCTCACACTTTTATAGCTGCAGGCTCCTGTGGTTGCTGAAGGACACTTTGGACCTGGCTGGTTTTATGATGACATTACCATCACTGATAAAAGACATAAAGGAAATCGTCAGAAAAATTGACCCCTAGTTAAAAGAATTTTCACAATAGACGTAGTCTGGAAATCAAGCTTGAATTTCTGCATCAACATGAGAAGCCAACATACTTATGGGCAGAAAGTCCACCAAACTAGCATCTTCATACCTTAAAAGTTGGACAACGTAATAACGTCTCTGTGTCTTAAATGGTTACAGCAGCAGAATTGGAGGCACAGCGTGGAATATAATCAGTATAATGTGATCTAGAGTTTTAGGAGTGTATTCATTCAAGAGCCTATTGATGACCGATGGCTGGTGAGCAGGTCAGGGCACATGGCTTCCACACCAGACCCTCCCCACCCCCCATATGGCAGGACGCTCTTAAGATTTAAGCCACTGGAGTCTTAGGTACCAGTGGCTGAGGATTTCACTACTTTTCATTGTTCCTTCAACTATGGAAATGAAACATGTAAGAAGAATAAAAAAAAAAAAAAAAAGAAAAAGCAACCTGAAACAAAAGCTAGATACCACAGAGTGGCAAATTAAATATACCTACTGCCTGAGTTTTTCAGTCAACAGCACACGCTGGTTGAATTCTGTGTGGAAGAGCCTTTGCAGTATTTATATCTGGCTCCCCTTGGCAAGGTGGACTCTGGCGGGTTAGTCACTGTGTCTACCCCTTAGATTAACGCCCCTAAAAAACAGAGATGATGGCAATATATACCTCGTCCAGTCTGGTGAGAATGTTACCCTTCCAGGGCATGCAAGGTGGTTTGTCCACAGTAAGTGCTAAGGAAACCTGAGGAGTTACTATTATCACCACCTGGGACCATGGTGTGGCTTACGGGAGAACTGAACGCACATGAATTAAACCCCGCCTGTCCTGGTGATCCTGCTGGGAATGTTCTCCAACGAGCCTGAGGACGGGACATATACTGAGGTGGGTGTCACACTGAGCATGTCTCCAGTGATGAAGGGAGGAGCTCTACACACAGCATGGCCCTGGGGGGAGGAGAGCTCTTCATCAGCTGCTCCACAGCACTGCTCCAGCGCCCTGGGTGGGCGCAGCGGAGTTGCATTTACTGAGGGGTAATGTCTCAGGCACGTCCTGAAAGGCTCTGAAGAGTTTTTGTCTCTGCAGTGTGTTTAAAAATGAAGCCGTGAATGAGATAGGACTGCACAGTGGGAAATGCCCTTGAAAAGGCCCAGGGAAGGTGAACCATGAATAAACACAGCCTCATCTTCAATGGGATTAGAGGAAGGGGCCAATGGGGCTGGGCCAGATGGAGTGATTCGAACACCGGCTGCATTCTGTACACTTATTTTGAATCAGATTTTATCTCTGCCTCTCAGTTCACTTGACTTCAGTTTCCTTAGATTAAAAAAAAAAAAAAATTGCTCTGTAAATCCCTGCGTGTAGAGCCTGGGACCTTATCCAAACTCTGATGAAGACACAAATATCAGTCTAGAGCCAGGCAGTGGGGATGCCCCGCACCCCCGCTCCGACCGCGGGCCTGCAGGCTCCAGTGACTGAGCACTGTCTGTCTTTGCTGGATTCTGAGTTGTCTTTAGTGTCAAATGCGCTTCCTTCTCCTGGTGCACATGCACATTCAGCCCCTCTCCAGGGGTTATGAAACCATTTGCAAGGTTCCCCGACAGAGCATTCTGCTAATTACACTTTGCTATTACATAATGAATGAAGTCTTTCCAAACCAAGAATTCATCAACAACAGATCACACTGTATGGATTTGCAGTGTAAAGTAACTGCTTGTCTTTTTTTTTTTTTTTTTCTTTCCCCAGAGCTATTTCCTGACCTAGTAACCCTGGCTTCCTCATACCCCATAGTGGCAAACATGGAAATAAAGTATGGAGTGCCGCAGGAGCGACAGCACTCTCCGAAAACGGAGTCAGGACTGAGTCTCTGGAGACGGGGAGAAAGTCTGCCTGGTAATATTGTTGTACCCATACCAGCCCATCTGAATGAGATCAGATGGGAGAGAGGACACTTTCTGTAACTTGCTCAACTGACAATAATGTGGAAAGTTAATAAGATGGAAGTAAATTCCACTATATTTTCATAAATTTGAAACTCATTTGATCAAGTGCAGATAATGACTGTGCCTCTCCAGAAGCAAATTTTTGACTAAAGCTAACAAAACTATATTTTGAATATCAGTTGATGTAAGATTTTCCAAGTTGCTTTTAAAAGAGAAGTTAATCAATCCTCATGTTCTTAAGATTTTATTAAATGCAGCATAATAGCTCTCAAATTTTTCTGTAATTTGGGAGAAAACGATTGAACAATGAACCATGTTGTTATGGTTTCCAGCACTATTTATGACATACATAGTAACAGGGTCTCAGAGTATATTGCTATCGAGAAAAGAGGTGAGGATGAAGCAGAGGTCAGCAAACTTTTTCATAAACATTGTTTGCGTATAATAGGAAATGTTTAGTCGTGGATACACAGAGATGACAGACATTCTATGCACCACTACATGATCTTTTAGCATCTTCTGGGCTGTGCGCCTTATGGTGTGATGGCAGTCAGGGAGCTTTGTCCCAGGAAGAAGTCACGGACAAGCACAGGTGTGGGGTTCAACTTGACTCTGGTCTCTAGTTTTTTCATCCCAGATTAAGAAAAAAGTACATGGCAGAAGATAAACATTCTCTAAAAGTGTAGTATCGAATTGAGTTTTTTGGAGGATGGGAATGACATGGAGAAATACAAGTTCATGGCATCATTTGACCCTAGGCCTCTGAAACAATTTCAATGTTCCCAGTTTAGGAAATGCAAAAACAAAACAAAAATGATTCTCCCTCTACTAGTATGGTCCCAAACAGGCCTCTATTATAGAATCAATGGATTTGGGGGTGACAGAAGGTGGGTCAGACCAAGGAGGGGTTCTGATAACTGGGATTTCTGCTTTCTTATATCTTATATCTGATGATCTCCCCTCCTGCTCTGGAGGCTTGGGCCCCCACAATGAGGAACAAGAGGGGACAGTGGGGATGGAGGGACTGGGGTCACAGGTGTTTACTGGAAGACAGCATGTAATGCAGAAGTCAAATATATCATCTGCCTTGGAAAAATGGGGTCTTCCTCAAAGATTTAAAATTAAATGCTGTATTCATCAACTAGGGATAGCATGCCAAAATGTCACAGATAGGGTGGCTTAACCAACTGAATTTTCCTTTTCATAGTCTGGAGACTGAGAGCAAGGTGTGGGCAGGGCTTTCTGCCTGGCTTGTGGGTGGCAGCCTTCTCCTGCCCACTGTGTGCCTCCCGGCAGTCTCCTCCTCTTACAGGATGGGGATCAGAGTTCAACCTATCATCTTAATCATTCTTTGGCGACCATCCCCAAACACAGTCCCATTAGAGGTGAGGGCTTATATTTGGGGGCAGAATTCAGTTTGTAACAGATGTCCATTTCAGACATGGTTTCCTTCAATACCTGATTTCACGAGTCGCCACTACTTGTCTGAGTTACTTGAAATCGCAGGAGTTGGAGTCTTTCCCTAACAGTCCACCTACTCTATTTGCCAACTGGCTGGGGTGAATTTTCTCTGAAAAATCATAGTGATTTTTTTTTTTTAAACTTTTGATTCTATGCAGTTACAAATGATCACAACTCAGAAAAATTATTTTGCGCTTTGTTTTATAAAACCTTTTGGTCTATACAGGTGGAAATTATCTCATGACAAGGTTCCTTCTAATATGTCAGTTACCATTCATATCAATCAGCCACTGAACCACACACTGAAGGAGGTTCAGACTGATTTTTCAAGATTCAGATCTGATTTCGTTCCAATTTGGGAGAGTAAAGAGGCTTGTTCTCATTTCACTGACATGATAAAGGTAACTCTGGGGGAAAGAATCCTGTTTCTCCATCACTGCCTGATGACAATCAGAGAAATTTGGAAATCTCTCCATAGTCGCTTAGGCAGGCATTAAACTAGCTTCGATCTCCAGGTATTCTTTCTAGAGTGGAAAACACTCTCACAAATTATACCTCTTAAAGATATTTTTGGCCAGCCGATCGGAGCTCTGTCCAACAGCAGAGCGAGCCGCAGAATTCTTACGTTGCCCTCCCTGCACCTCCCACTGCACAGAGGAGCTGGGGGCATTGCTTGAATCCTGAAGACAGTGTCTCATGCTTCCTCTCGTCATTCCTGCCTCCTCTCACCAAAGCTGTGATGTTGGAAAGCGGATGACAAACTAATTTCTGCTAAAAGGGTAGTGATTCAACCCATCTTAATAGAGGGCGCTTCCTCAAGGCCTGTTATCAGCGAGGACACCGTAGGGAAGAGGGCCGCCCCATCGAGCACGAGTTTACACACACACTGGGCCAGAGAAGAAACTGGAGTGACAGAAGTCATTTCAGCCCCCTCCCATATAGCACTGTGAGACAAATCCCCAATCAACTTATATACAGCAATGTTACCCCCCAGATAATTCAACAACAG
Source organism: Solenodon paradoxus (assembly GCA_004363575.1). Classification (NCBI taxonomy): domain Eukaryota; kingdom Metazoa; phylum Chordata; class Mammalia; order Eulipotyphla; family Solenodontidae; genus Solenodon; species Solenodon paradoxus. Next base: position 357,639 of record RJWH01001172.1, read on the forward strand.
CAGAAAACTTAGTTTCTATGATTCCAAGAGAGATCTGTTCCTCAAACAACACTAAATTCATTTCCTCCGTTAAAGGCTGCAAGATATCAATTACAATGTTGATCTCTGATTCATAACACCTCCATTTGAATTAGTAAACTATGATACTGTTTGTGAGAATGAAAAAAAAAAAAAAAGGTGGGTCACTAATGGCCACCCCACTCTTAACAAATGACAGATCCTCTTGGCAAAAAGAGCCTGTGGCTACTGTAAGGCCATCAGAATAAAGAAAAAAATATTAAGCACATTGAGAAACAGTGACAGGTTAATGAAAGCAGGGGCTAGGGAATAAGCATCACTTGAAAGCAAAGCTTGGTGGAACCCAAATGAAAATTAAGTATCTCCTAATATAAGACAACATAGATTTTTAAACTACTGATTGTATAAAAAAGTTGCACACTGTACAAAGATGCATCATGTATAGATCTTGTCCTCAGAGTGGGGGGCGGGCTGCTTGTCACCCTATCTGGGTTTGGTACAGAAAGTCCTACGTCTCAGGATCCTCAAGCTCAATCGAACCAGGATGCCTGGACCCCATTCAACAGTGTGCTCATGAGCAGAACCCACATCATGTAAGGGGATGGCCAGAGTGGTAATGAGGACCAGTGACAGTGAGTGTGTGCCTGCGGGACAGTCCGACTGTACAAGGAAACAGATACTGCTATGTGTCACCCTAAACTGCAGCCCCATGTGACACATGTGAGAAGCGTTCTCTACACTAGGAGCCCAGGACACGGCTGCCTCCCTGTCACAGTGTGTCTGTCTCCAGCATCTCGTGCATCTGAGTAGAATAAGACTAAGTTAAATTAGAACCAAATACCCCAGGGACATTAACGTTTTATTAACTAGAGACTCTGTCTAAACAATCTGGGTAATCACTGACAATCATCTGGCTTTTACCCACCATGTAGCCAGAGATGAAAAATGTATAAAGAGCACTCCCAATCCAAGACAACTCTTCCTCTTCTCTCTGATCATTATTTTCCCCATTAAATGATGCAAAATGGTTTTATTTGATCTATTTTACTGATAGGAAATAGTAGATGGTGTATTTTTAAAATTGTAAGCACACATCCAAGGTAAAAGGCCAATAAGCTCAGCTATTTAAAATTTCACACTTCTCTTCAAAAGATTCCAAATAATTGTGAAGGACACCCACAAACCTGGAGGGGTGCATGGATGGATTTCAAGAAAACAGTGGAAATAAGCCAGTCTGGAGTTTCAATGGAACTCCACTCACTTGATGTTTGTATTGATATGGAGATATATGTGGCAAAACTAGAAAAGCAAGCAAGGCTCATACACAAAATTCAGAATACTGGTTACCTTTAAAAGGGACAAGGGGCTGGGATCACAAGGTAAATTATGGGAATTCAAAGTGGTAACAACGTGTTCTTACTAACTATATTGTTATTCTTTTGGTCTCTTACACATACTTTCTAAGGATTCCTGCATATTTAACCAGTATTTACTGAAACCAATTTTAGCTGCTAAGCCTTCAAGTGAGTCAGATGCCAGGATGCTCTAGAGCAAAGAAGTTGGCTCTCATGTTATCCTGAGGTGGGAGTGGGGGTCTCAGGGATCTGCCAAATTTTTGGCAGCTGAAGATGGTGGCTGTCTACAATTCCTATTAAGCACATCATTACAGAATTGAAAACAATGCTGGTGACTTCATGAAGAACTTGTTAGGCATTTATAACTGTTTAAGAGCACTGATATAAATTTCATTTAGCCCTCACCACAACCCTATACAATGGTACGTCACTCTTCCCACTCTACAGATGAGAAAACTGAGGCTTGGAAAGGTGACATAATATACCCAGCATCACAAAGCTAATGAAGTAGTTAGCACAGCTCAAATCGAAACCCAGGAATTACAATTCCAGAGCCAGGACTGACCGTACAATGAACACTAAGTAACAAAGAAAAGAGCAAAAAGGGTAGATTCACACTGATTCATCTGAAAATCATGCCATGTTTCTAAGTTGGCACCCAGGTTGCAAGGTTTGCCTAGTTAAGATATGACATGACAATATCCTTCCCCAAATTAATTTTTATTCAAGACTGATGCTCCCCTGAGGCCACATGTGCCCTGTTGAATGTATCAGAAAGGACAGTCCCACTGTAGACCCGGGGTGGAAATGACAAAACTAAATGCACTGTGACTAGGCAAAACAGTAAAGAAAATAGGGTAAAATATGCAATAGAGTCGGTTTCAAGAAAGGATCCTTCCAGAAGCTAGTGCTCAGCATCCTAGGGCCACCAGAATAGCATCCTTGAAGCCAGTAAAGATGAAGGGACCGTGTCAAATTGGGGTGAGCAGAAAAGAAATGATCTCGGAAGCTCTGCACCATTTTTAAAGGGAAAAGACAATGCGGCCGCACAACACAGCATGGGTCTTGAATTTCACCCATTCCTTTGCGGATAACTTTTTAATAGTTCAAGAAAAAACATTTTACTATGTATAGTGCAGGATGGATATTGAAGAAGGAAATGCAGAATCAAATACACGTGTATATCATGCTCTTCAGACCTACTTTTCCATGGGAGACCTGGTCCTTGGAGCAGTGGGTTCGGAGTTAGCAGGCACTGGGTGAAATCATTGCTTTTCTACTTCAGTTGTGTGTCCTGGTGAGTTATTAACTTCTCCTGGCTTCTGTCAGTTCCTAGAGATGGTTATGTCCACACTCCCTCTTTTATGGATGCTTTAGGATGGGCTAAGATGATGTACAGAAGGGATTTTTCAGATTCTGGGACACATGAAATCACACAATAGAGCAATATAACATGATTACTATTTCTCCATAACTTCACGAGCTCCAGGTTTCCCAGCCATGTCCTCCAATTCCTTACGTTCCTGTCCTACGTCTAGACTTTGCCTATACTCAGATTGAGAACTAACGCATGGCTTCCCCAATGTAAAAATTATATGAACTTAATGTCCGTAAAGAAAGTCAAGTTTGAGATCCTCACAGCTCTACGTGACAGGTTAGTCAACAACTGCTGAAGTCCCCAAGTTTGGGGTAATGAACCTCAATGGCCCTCTATTGTGTGGCAACTTCATTCACTGTCAGCCTTGGCCCCTGGGTGGTTGTGTTGAAAGAGCAGTGTCACATTTACTGAGCCACATGCCTCTTAGCGTGCCATCGGGAGTGCAGACTCACCTGTCCAAGCAGGCAATGGTTTCCAATCAGAAGTTACCCTTTGCACCAAAAGGGAATCAACATAAAGCCTATGATCCAGAGTGGAGAAAGCACATCACGAAAACAAAACCTTGGAGCAATAAAGCAAAAGGCAGACATGCTGAGCGAGAGTGACTTAGGAAGAGGGTGTTTTCTGAAGCTGAGGACACCGATGAAGTCGACAGTGCCCCCACTCCCTCTGACCAAGGCTGGTCAGGAGAACTGCAGGGGCGCCCACGAGGCATCTTCAGGTTCAAGCAGCATGTCTTGACAGGCTGAGCAAGTACCCGCTGGGGCACAGAAGAGCCAAGTCTCTGGGAAGCCAAGTCCTGACTAAATCTGATGGAATCTTCTTCCTGGCCACAGCTGCATAAAGTTTTCACACACTATTGTGCGAGCAAAAATATGTGACCTAAGAAAAGACATTGCTCCTAACGCTACAGTTGAATGCAGATTAAGTTGTATTTGGTTCTCACTTCTTAAGGTTCATTTGCCTCTGCTCCAGTGATGGTTTTTTTTAATGTTTTTTTAATAAAATACAGGCTGAGAGCCCACCAGGTGTGTCCACTGAAAGTCATGAAAGAGGGAGAAATACTTCTAAGACTTACAACCAGGTAGAACAGACCGTCTCCTGGCAGAATGTTCTGGGGCTCCCATTCCTCATCCTATGCGTCTACATTCTGGGTGACACGGAGGAGGAAGGGAGGCGACAGGGATTGCTCACATTATGGAGAACATTTTGTGTCCATCTGCATGCCAAGATTTTTGCAGTTTTCTCATTTAATCTCCCAAACAACCTTGAAAGGCAGATGATCATTTTCATTATTTATGAATACCGAAATTCAGTGAAGTCCAGAATTGACCTAAGTTCCCATAAGTGCTTTCTAGAACTAGATTTCAAGGTGCCCTTATTTCATGTTTAGGTTCATTTTGCTTAAAATATATAGTTTTATAAACACCCAGGAAAGGAGCTCAGAAAGATAAAGTCATGTTAACACACCTTAATTTTTAACAGAGGCGTTCTGGATTTGCGCATCAAAGGCAGGATAATGTGGGGTGTCTGCAGAGTAGAACCTGGTGATGTGTATCTTTGTTTCTCAGTGAGCATTTTTGATTGCCTAAAATCCTATTATCTTAGGCACAAGCCATTTTTATGTAAACAGCTTTTTCACTTAAATTTAAGCAATTATAAAGGATTAAATCGGTCTATAGCTACCTTTAATTTTATATAGCTGTCTCTTTTACCAGGAAAGGGCCTTTATTTTCTCCCAGATGCTCTGTCACTTAGACTTTCACAGACCCTTAATAAATGAAATAACTCCCTTAAGTTCAAAAGCACTTTCTGCATCACCATAGTCATTCAAAGTTCTATTTCATGAGAAGTGAAATAAGATTTCTTATAGTCTGATGTTGCTTGTCTTTCAGTTATTTGGCCAATGTACCCCAGTGAATGATTGGTTTACCTCCCCTTCTCAAAGCTCCCCAGGGAATGGGGAAGACACGTTTGGGGAGGTGCTCTTACTCACAATAGAGACTAAAAGTACTGGGTAGAACACAAGAGTCTGGCCTCGCAGAAGCCTTGCATGCCTGGTAGACTGTCTATGCCATGCTTTTAGCATGTATGTGTGATCAATACAAAACACTGCAAGGAAAAGCGCCTGTTCCCTCAGATTCCTCAACAGATTAAAAAAAAAAAAATTTTCTCCCTAAGGACAGACAGACAGACAGACACACACACACACACACACACACACACACACACACACCTACCTCCCAAAATGTGCTGTGTCAACTAGATCCAACAAGACGACCCTTCTTTCATTTCTTAACTCAATGATGTCTTCTAACAACTGTCATTTTACAACTGTGACCCAATAACCCTGCTTTGTCTCTGACAAAATATTTTCAAAGACGTAAAGAGGTAACACAAATAGAAAATAAATGTATATACAGATCTGCAAATATTTCTCCTTGTAGATGAAGAATGGAAAGATCTGAGTCTATTCCTCAAGTTATTTGCTGGAAGATATTTACTCCCAATGTGCTTTCTATATGCATCAGTGTCTATGAGTCAATAACACTGCCACAGGGGAAGCACTCATTGGTGAGTGACCTCCAGTCCATAGCAAGAACCCGAGAACAGAATGTCGTGTGTTATCTCACTGAGGCCCACTCGGGAGAAAATACAATACTACATCACTTCCTTTATACTTTACTTCGGCACATATTAAATAAGTAATGCTGAGGTAAGAGTATCCTAAGTGATGATGGAGTTCACAGAATAAAAGATGGGCTTCTGACAGATAAGGAGTTTAGCATTCCTGGAGAGACAGTCAAGTGACCGGAAAGGAAGTACCATATCAGTCAATTTTCAGATAACAGGCGAGCCTACAGCATTTCCCAAGTTCCTGCAATGTTAGAGAGTTACCAGTTTCTAACCCAAATCTCCTGATTCCAAATCAACTATTCTTTGCACGACCCTGGGATGCCAATGTGTCTAGAAATAGCTCAACTTTGAAAGGAGTATTGCAAAACAAATTCTGATTTTTCTTTTAATTAGATGAGGTTACCACATGAAATTCTGTTAGGTTTACTGATGTCAACAGTTGAAGCCATATGATGTTACTAGAATTAACGATTCCATGGCCTGCCTGCCTAACTCATCAGCCAGCTCCACCACTAACTACTGGGACACCGGTGAGATATATTTACTTCTCTGTGCCTTGGAGTCCAATATAAGCACCTATTCTATAGGTTGTTGTAAAAATTAAATAAAAAATACACACAAACATATAGTTTAGATCAGTTCCTGACACAGAGTGATAGTTGCTATCTTGATTATTATTTGTTGCTTCTGTTCAACAAACCACAGCCTGTCTCTTGAAAATCTCAAAAAAATTAATGTAGTATGTTCAACAGGACAAATATCTTTGATATTCATCATTATCTAAATCTGAAATGTAAATGTATGTATAAGCAATTCTTTGAAAATGACATTATCTCAGCAAAGATATTTTAACTGAGAAGAATCACATTTTCATTTTGAAAAAATGTTTGTATTCATTAGATGAGTCAAGACAGTACTAATTCTAAAAAGAAATAAAGGCAACTTGGAGAATTAGATTCTTAATTCTGCCAAATAATGTCATTTTGGAAGAATCTGTGGCATCTAAATATTATTTAAGGAATAGCTTCTTTCAGATCCTAATCCTAACACTTGCTTCATTTTCTCCAAAGTCCTGTTTCTTGAGGTTAGTTTTAGCAGACTCCTGGGAATATTTTAGGACAAGAAGAAAAGGCATAACAATCCTTTTATAGGTTATTCCAAAAGGAGAGATACAGCCCAGCTTCCCGCTTCAGCTAATTTTGACACTGATATGGATGTTTGTCCAACCTTTAAAATTTCATTAATTCTCATTATATGGTGGTGATGCTTATATGACTCTACATATTTACCAAAAACCATTACATCTGATACATAAGTGAAATTTACGGTATGTGACTTAGGTTTCAATAAAGGTTATTTAAAAGTTCATGTTTGATTGTCTTATGTGTTTTTGTAGATGGGATTTAGGTAGCACTTTAAGTTTATTATTTTGGGGGTGAAATAGTTCCTGAACTTTATTCTGTTGGTTTAATCCAAGAGTAATCTCACCGATTTAATTAAGAACAAGGCTTTTAAAAATACAAAGTATGTTAAGACACTGAAATCCCTTTACCTGCCTCAAACTAGATAGGACTCTAAACATGTACAGATGTGAAAATGATCTATAGGAATTTAGACACAAACAGATTAAAGATTCTTTCATATCATTCCTGACACCTGCAAGGTTTAATTAAGCTAAAATTCACCAACTTCTGCTCAAACTGCTGACTAGTGGCTTGTTAATTAGTAGCTTCTCTCATTGATTAGCAACTTATGCAAATACCCTATTATAAATGGCGGTGATGCTTGCCTTGTTTCAGAGCTTAATTAATATGATATAGACTATTTAACAATTGTGTCCTTGTTTGATTTATGAAGCAAAAGCAGAGGATTTTTATTGCTAATCCAAAACAGTGATGCACAAAAACAAATTTTCAAAGCAAGTCAACGCTGATAATACAAAACTTTCTTTGTCTTTTATGGAAACTTTGATGAAATGAGCCATCGCTGCTTGTCAGGAGCCATCAATTCATTTCTCAGCAATTGTGTTGTCAACCAATTTCTAAGACAAATGTTTCAATAAGCAAGGACCCGTCAATTTTTAGTTATCCAAATTATACTTCCGAATGCTCTGTGGAATTAATTAAAGTAACTGTGTGGGCACTGGTCTGCTTTTTAAAATGCAGATAACTCCCAAATCTAGTCTCCAGTCCCCCTTCTCTCCATGGAGCCCCAGGCTACTGTCTCCAGTGGGGACCTGACATCACTGTAAGAATGTCCAACAGGCCTGTCGAACCTAATGGACCAGAGCAGGACTCCTGGCGCCACCTGCCACCTTTCCCCTGAGACAGAGCATGCTTCCTAGTCGGCTCAGAAAGCGGCTCCTCCATCTGGCTGCAGCCTAAGCAACAATCTAGAAGTTAATCACTTTCGCTCTGTTCCCCTTCCTCACCCTCCTGTTCTCCAAACCTGCCATTTTTGGTCCATTTTGTTACTACCCCTGAGTCTTACCTACCTGACCATGGCAGGGTTCCCTGCCACACTGCAAGCCCCACCCCTATCCAGTGTATTAACTCCACTTCTTGATGTGGAGCTTTCTGCTTCTGGTCACGAGATCCCACGTGACCCGGCCCTGCAGCCCTCATGACATTTTAGACCCACTGGCGCCTGAGAGTACTTGCTCAGCTGCTGGAACTACACAAGCGGGTCCTTGGTCTCCTGTCTATGTGCCGCTCCTCAAAGGGACTCTCCTGACCCCAAAGCAGTCAGCCTCTTGCGATCACAACAGAGCTGTCACTCTCTCACCTCTTATGACTCCTCTGTTGCTGACATAGCTCGTTATTTGCTCTCACAGTAGCATGCATTCTCCGTGAGGACAGGCCCCTTCGTGGTCCCGTTCTTTGCTCCACCCACAGTGGGCAGAGCAGAGGCATATACAGCGAAGAACTCAGTAATTTGGTTGGACTTTTGGATGTCTGAATAGGTTTGGTGAGGTTTGCTTGAAGTGCAGGTGAGCTACTCTGCATTAGTTTTCATTTCAAAAGATTAAACATGCAAGTTGTAGATCAGACTTCTTCACAGTAAATTAGGCTCTCTACTTACCCTTACAAAGATACACATGATATACCCAAGAATAAATGCTAAACTAAATCTTGATATGACAGTTTAACCTCATTCCATGTATGGGTTATACTGTGACACCAGGGCTAAGATGGAAACCTGAGTCAGAACTCCCCATCCCCCCATCATTCCCACCAAATTCCTCTAGTGCCCACATAGAACAAGGCTCATGGCCTTACATACACCACCTCATGAAGTCACATGAGTGTCTAACAGAGAAACAAAGGCAGTGCTCTACAATGCACTAATAAATAACTAATAAACGTGTTGCAGAGCTGTTTGCCTACCTACACACAATTCTTTCCCTCTTTTCTAATGGAATCTAGTATTTCCTTCTGTTCAGGCATTTGCATCAGTGAAGATGGACCATTCCCAAGCCAGTGGCTAAATCATGTCCCTCTAAACACATATCATGGGACGGCTCTCCTTGCCAGAGACTGCTTAGGTATGTGATGCAATTCTGGTCAACCAAAAGAGGGGAGAAGCCAGCTGGGGAGCATATAAATAAAGATCTGACACTATTAAAATACATGAGAAAAAACAGAACTTTTCCATTGAACCTGAGGTCTTCACCTGAGCTTAGAACTATGGCAGCCAGCTCAAGAGAATCTGAATTGCCACTCTTAAGAATCACTGCTCAAACGAACGGGAGAAGAAAACAGACTTCAGTCATTAAAGTTGCCATGGAAAGAGTGATCTGCAGGCAAAGGCTTCTATTACCATATGCAAAATATACTTTTATGAACATAAAGCTCATTGCAGCACCCTAGGCTGCCTCTTCTAGTCATGTATAAAATGAAATGAGGTCTACTGAGTGACCAGCTCTTTCACTGCTCCTAATTCAAGGTCATACCTCAAGATCACTCCAGTTAGTCAGTTAGTACTCTGGTGAAACAGTGTGAGAAATGGCTCATCGTCTTGAAATTATTAGTTTTCCCATACTTACCTTTCATTTTACATTTGCAGAGTGGATTGTGACTAAATTAAATGCCTATATTTGGCATACTACCCTATTTTCACCTGTAATAAGGATATCATAAAGCACACATTGATTTTTTTTAAAGAGTAAGAAATAAGCAATGTTGCTTTATCATATGAAAGGTTAATTCAAATAATCTAGAAAATATCTTTTATCTACATCACTTTACCTGGCTGAAAGCAATATCCTCCTCACTGAATTCCCTCAGCAATAACCACATTCCCTACTTTGTAAAACTAATATTAATATATGTCATATATATATATATATATATATAAGCTGCAGAAGCAACCTTATGCTCCACTTCTAAAAAAGTGACATACGTGTGATTACATAAAGTTGAATAGATTTCCAGTAGAAAACATTATAGTATTTTTTTAGCCATTAGAATAGTACCATCTGGACATTCTAAATATGTATTTTATATAATTCCACCCTGATGTACCCTGAATAAAACTGGCCATCTTATAGATCTTCTCACCATAGTTTGGTGGTACTCAGAAGGAATACACGACATTGAAAAATGCAATGAAACTTTCCCAGTCATCTGCATGTGATGCCATAGACTGAACCTGTCATGTGACACAGCCACTCCTCTCACCTGTACTTCCTAAGGGCCCAGGATGGCCCTAACCAGGTGTCCTTCTCCTGCCTGCCAGCACCCAATCATTCTTCCCTGCTGCCTCCAATTCCTTCTCTTGCTTTTTAAAACATGAACCCATTCTGCCTCTCCAAGCTCCTCATTCTGGATTATACCCATTCATTGGGGATAACAACCCAGTCCAAGCCAGGTGGGCATTAGGTACCCCAGGGAATAAGGGACTGAGAGAGGGGCTGTGACTGCATCCAAGGGTTCACAAAGTGGACACGAACAGTGGCTGTCCAAGAGGGGGGAATCCAGGGCAGAGAAGCACAATGACTTTCTCAAGGTCACACAAATACAACGGATCCTTGAATAATGCAGTGTGAACTGCACGGGTGCCCTTATATTTGAATTATTCTGCTTTCATGATTCCAACCAACTGTGGGTTGAATCCAAAGACGTGGAATCTGTGGACAGGGAAGCCCTAAAACAAATCGGATGTGAGTTACCCGCTTTCCTGATGGGTACATTGTCCAAGGGTTGAATGTAGCTGTGTTTGCATTCAATCCATTGCATTCAAATTAATAGATACCAAAATCTGCTAAGGAACAAGCTGGGATAGCTCACAGGGCACAGAAAATAACAGAAGCGAACTGGTTTTCTAGTGTGGGTCTCCCATTGTGCTGTGGACTCTTCTCAATACTAAGAACTGGACAGTCAAGTCTACGCTTGCCTCTCAGAGGACCACCCAACACTAAAGACCAGAGCCTACTTGGCTTCTCCCCAAGCCCTGGGAGATGTCACCAACCTTCCTGCTTGTCCTGACCTCTGTCCCGGCGTGTCGTCAGTCTCAGAAGGGAACCATCTGCTACAGAGAATATTTTAACAGGTCCCTGTCTGTTTCAGGTGTCATCAGGACTTCTGCTTCTAAGACCCTCCTTCCCGCTGCATGAATTGAAAGCAGGTACTAATAATGACTGAATGAGAGCTGCAGCATAAGAGAGGGTAAGTGTATAGATTCTGTCACTCTCCATCAATATGACCTGTCTGAACATTCTCAGTTTTGATTATAGCATCTCTAAAATAGGACAGCAGCAATATATACTTAAAAGGATAAGGTAATGCAGATAAGGGTTTTTATAAATATTATAAGAGATGAAAACTATTTGGAGAGAAGATACGGCAATATATCAGTTATCTTTATACAATCAACACAAACGTATGCACCTATTCCAGGTCGAATGATTTCCTGCATCCTATACCTTACAAGGCATTTCTCCCAAGAGTGTGGAGCACTATTCAATTTGTTTTTGGCAATGGAAATCAACACCATATTCTCAGAAAAAAACACTCCATAGATATTCATAGTGGCTTTTCTTCTACTTGGCTGCATGCTTATAATTTTTAAACATTCTGACATCAGTCTTAGGAGTTACCACTGAGTTTCTCAGAAAAAGCAAATTAAAAAGAACAAAATAAAACAAAGTGTTTTCCTGATTTCCTCTCTATTTAAGTTTGCTGTTATCTCAAGGATGTGTGTGTTCATAGTCCCCCCTCCCGCCCCACCATGGCAAAAGGCACACAATACAAAGCTTTACTGGATGACAATTTGTCACCAGGGCTGAAACATGACTTGGTGAAAATGATTGCACAAAAGGTGAGGCTAACACACACACACACACACACACACACACACACACACACACACACACACTAGTAGTGTCTCCAAAAGGGAGGTGAGAACTGATGCACTGAAGCTGCAGACCGACACTGGATTTTGGATGGCAACAGCAATTTTAAAATAGCCACAGGTTCCTAAAGAGAAAGAACGCGTGCAGGAAGGCAACATAAGAAATAAAATCATCTCATTATGCAAATCAGGATGATCCTATTGGAGAAGCTCTGTAACAAAGTGTGTGTGTGAGCATGTGCATGCATGTGTGTTTTCTTTAGTAAGAGAAGATTTCAATTTCAGGAGTGGAAGTGAGCAATCTTCTCTGAACCATAGACTGCTAAGCACAACAGGCAATTTCAGTTTCTTCAATGCAATAAAAATGATCATCTCTCTGTTTGCAAGTGTTAGAGAGGGAGCAAATCCAGAATATTCTTACAGGGAACACTCAAAATGCACAATTCCATGTGGCAATCTAAGGAGAAGAAAATTAAAGAAGGAAAAATTCGAATTATTTTCTCCTTTTAAGAATCTGCTTTGGTGTTATGCAAACTGATATTTGTTGGTTGATTCTAGAATTATTGTAAAGTGTGTATCAGGCAGCAGCCCAGGCTCTAGGAGGATGAGCAGTGAAGACAGTGTCATCCTGTCTTGGAGTGGCATTCCAGGGAAGAGGGCAGACAGCAAACAGGCGGAGGCAGAGGATCAGCATATGAGCAAGGCCCGACTGAAGACACCAAGTGCGCACGTGTGGCAGGCTGCACAGGGAGGGGCTAGAAAACTTGCTTCTCTACCTGCACTTGCAACAGACACTTACAAACCAGGTGCCTGTCACTGTGCTAGGTCTAGGGATATAGAATCACTAAGTCATTGTCTCTAACCTCAAGAGAACAAAAATAAACAGCCAATTTTGTTGAGGTGAACACAGCCAAAATTAAGGTGAAAAAGCACAGTTTTGTGAGTATAAAATCAGTTGTGATACTTGTTTAATGAAACAAAATGATGTAAGGCTCTATCAGCCTAAATATACCACTTTATGGAGCAAGGGAATCAACTTATTTGAAAATGGAAAACAAGATTCTGAAAAGGGAAAATACATGATTTTAACAGAAACATGTATGTGTATATATATGACACAGCTATATATGGGATATCTCTATAAATTTTAGCATTTAATTTTTCAAGTATTTAAGACAGATTTTCTTTAGAAAGTCACAAAGAGAAGAAATTAAAATGCATTGGTAGTCCATTAAAATGTATTGTTTAATTGACTTATTTAGAGGTCACTTAGAGAATTATCCTTGCCTCAGACAGACCCTTTGAACCACCATTTCCTTTTCTGTCCAAGGCATGCAAACAAATGGGTGCTTTACAAATGTCCACCATTGACTTTCTTAGATCAAATGGTTCAGAGCAGGGGTAAGGCCAAGGGCATTTGCTGTTTTTCTCTGCCGAGATGTCCTCTGGCTCACTTAGGGTCCACATGCTCACCTGATATTTACTAAAAAAAATGAATCATTCCCTCGTATGGTAGATAAGATGGCTGAAACAGCATCTCTATACCCAAGTTGCCTCAGTCCTGTGATTCAATCTTACATTAAAACCCTGTGATTTTACTGAAGAGTCAATTTAAACATTAACAGCGGAAAATCACATCTAAAACTGATCTGGTCACACACCTGGAGAAGAGATTCTATTACGTGCTTGAATGGTAGGAGGCATAGAAAAAAACCACAGAAGACATCAAGCTATGATGTGTGGGAAAGTAACTGTAAAAAAGATGAAAGATTTTTCTTTATTTAATGTGCTTAATTATTAAATACTTCGATCATGCAGAAAATTTCATAAATTATTATGACACCTATGTACTCAAAAGCCAGACTTAACAGGTGATAATATTTTACAGGTTAACTTAAAATATACATGTCTCTTTTATAGCAGAGCATTGAAAAATGAGATGTAGTTAAGGATTTCTCTGTCCTTCCTACTCACTTTTATTCCCAGAAGTTTCCTGAAATTTGTATGCCTCATTGTCTCGTGCGTTTTTACACTTTTGCTAGCCACGCAGTGATGTGTGTGGGAATACATATGCTTGCATATTTCTACCAGGTACATATAGCATTACAGTTCTATATTCGAGTCAGTGGCTTTCGAGTACATCAGAGCCACTCCTGCTCTGTGTGTGGCTATGTCTGCCAACCCCCATGTCCTGCTCTGGGCTCTGATCCCCCAAACTACAGACAGGCACACCAAACTCCAAATACTTGCCCCAATCTTGAGGGCCAATGCCCCAAACCTCAAGATCTGCCCCCCAATCTCCACGCTCTGTACCCTGAAGTCTGGGCTCTGCTCCCACTTCAGTGCTGCCCGACTGTGCAATGCGTTGCTTGCCCCTCCTTGCAGAGCCTGCACGATTTTCTGATGAGAGATGCTTTCACGGAAAGCCCACCCTGATTAGTCTTCTCAGGACCGCTACCACCTGGACTGGGGCATCCTCCCTGGGTTCCTGCCAACCCCGACAGGCCCACTCACAGAGATCCAGTATCTGCCTGTATCTGCCAGGCCCCCAGAACTCAGCCAGTGTCACACACACTGGATGAATGAAGAGAGGTTCCCCTCTGGAGTTCAGGAGTCATACTCAGAGAGGGTCAGAGAAAGTGGGGTCAGTCCAGGGACATGGTCCACCTGTTTCCACAGATCACAAAGATGCAGCCCAGATAAGCGTGGAGATTTACACAAGGTCACAGAGTGGGAGACGCTATCGTGTTTCGCTGGGCACATGGCACATTCTACTTCTTTCCCTTTGACCATGGCCTCTGCTTCAGCAGATGAAATCGGGGCAGCAGGCATGTGTCACTTCAAGGTGGCTCTGGAAGGGCCCCCACTGCTGTCAGTTTCTGAGGCAGTTTCAGAGGAGGCCAAGGACCTGAGACTGCAGATATGGGCTCCTAAAAATTCCCCTGAAGCTGCACTGTGAGTGACTCACACATTTGCATGCCGAGATCCTGCAGTCTTGGAGAACTCTGCTTTTTTTAAGTGTGGCACAAGCTAGGTCCTGCTGTGCCTGTCACTGGGGCATTGAGCCGTCACGTGAGACGTTGGGACTCAAATATAAACCCGCCACTCCTTTCTGCCTTCTAAGCAGCCCAGGGACAGCACACGGGGCTGCAGGAAGAAGGAATATGTACGAGGCCACAGGCATGGTCCTGTCTGACTCAGCCCTCCCACGATCTCATGTCGTTTTCAAGGTTAGGAAATAAAGCACAAGCCACTAAGCCAGATGACACGAACAGTCTCTGAATTCAGTATTTACAAACTACTATCTCAACGACCTACAAGCTCATTCTTCCTGTTTACCTAATCTATTTCCTTCAGACACTTAAGTCACCAAAGCACCAGAATTATTTTCCATAGGATTTTGTTTCTGTAGGGATTTGATTTTCTGCTCCTCTCACCACAGAAACATCTCGATAAACCGGCACTTGCCTAACATTACAAGAAACTGACAATTTCTAATCATCTCTCCACACCAGGAAGTACTTCCTAAATTAAAGATAGAACTTCAGGTTATGTATTTTCAATATTAGGAGATGCATGTCAAATTGCATTGTTCGGCTATGTTTGCAGAGAGGAAAAATGAGTTACTATTCAGCTAATCCCAAATAGCGCCCCTAATCACACAGAGAATCAACAGGTACGTCTACCCTAAAGGAAAACCAACACCGCCTGACAGCACTCATTGGGCAGAGAACTGAGACGCTCCAGAAAGGAACTCAAGAACTCTCAAACACATCCCGACAAACCACAGTAAGAGAAGAAAGTATCCATGTATTCGGAAGTGTTAGGCCAACTAAGACCCTGTATGTATACTTTCAAGTGGTTTACTCAGTTGCCTTAAGATGATAGGCCATGACCCTCCCTGTGCTCACTGAACTGGGTTTCTTAAGCCTTGCTTTTCCCAGAAGCCAAAACACAGGGCAGGAGATTCAGCATGCAAATACGGAGCTTGGCAAAGACAGTAGCCAGTACACTAGCCTTCCCTGCTGCTTCTGCTGTAGTGTTAGCAGACGACACTTGTAATCTGTGAGTTATCTGTGCTCCTTATTAATGAATAACAATCTCATAAGCTAAAATAGGGAGCGGGTGGAACCCTACAATCAAAGTCCTGAATTTTAGCACAGGAGGAAGGGATAGCTCCAAACCTCAATGAAGAAGACAGTTTCCATTCTTGCCAGTAACTCAGGCCTCAGGCGATGCAAAGGCTCCTCCAGTTCATACCCAATGCCTCTTTCTCCATTTAATTCTCTCAGGAATGTGGTCTCCGCTACAGAATTGGCAAAAATACACTCTCTAATGCAATAATGAATGATGCTGATGCAATTTCCTCTAAGGAATAGTCTTCTTTGATGGACTAGCTGGGGATTCTCTGACATGACAAATTTTTAACCAACAGAAGTGGGATGCGTGGAGCAATCCACCCACCGAGATTCCCATAACCCAGAAAAGGCTGTAAGCAAAGTTGTGTGTGGCATACAGGCTCCCTGGGCATCTGAGCCCACACAGTGCGCCACTCGCCATCATCTCTGTCATTCCCAAAAGGGTTTAGTTTAATCGAATCAAAAGGATGGAGAAAAAGGCTTCAGAATAAAGGGCCCATTCATTTGGACTGTAGGGAAAACACTACTCCAAAAGACTGGATCTGGTGGCTACCTACCTGGAGGGTCACTACTAATAGAATCTGGATCCAAACAGAATAGTCTGTATTCTTTTCCACCATTTCCTAGTTGTATGACCTTGAGAAAATATTTACCCTTATAAACCTCTGTGTAATCATCTGCAAAACTGGGACAGAATTGGAACCTGAGCTAGTGACAGCACTGGGGCCATCTGCTGCAAACTGAACGGCTACCCAGCACTGTGTGACCCCTTGAATGGACACCCTCTAGTCTCTGAAATGGGTAAGAGATATTTTTCTAGTCATATGTACAGTGCAATGGAGGTATTTTTAGGAAACGTTGCTATTTATACTGAATTGTAATAGATGCACCGAGAATAAACACTGTGCTTCCAATGGACATTTAGCTTCAAGGCAAGCTCTTGGCCTACTTGAAAACTAGACTGCCATCACTGGTGCTTTGTGCAAAGAATGTCTGGAACCGCCACTGACTGATCTACTATGAATATTCAAATGAGACACTCCAGGCAAAGTACTTAGCACAATGCTGGGTAGATAGTAAAAACTCACTATATGCTACTTATTATTATTGATACTGTATTTTGTTGTATATACGTAGGTCTATTTACCATAGATTATAAATTATTTTAAAGTGAGGAAAGAAAAACAGACTTATTGTCCTTTTTGAAAATGTCCTTAAATGAGAAAAGTCAGTAGCAGCTTGAGGGAATCTGTTAAACCATAAAAGCCAGAGAGCGAATCTTAATCTCCCAATTCATGAACCTATGTTGGGACAACATTTGTACAAATGTCACAGCTCGACAGGCACAAATAAATACACCAACTAATTGAACTGATTTGTAGGGCTTAGCTGCTGGGAGCTATTGATATTTATTTGCCATTAGAGTTTAACTTCACTGAATTTCTATTAAAGCTACACAAGTTTCTGATATTTTTTCCATTATGGAATAAAAGTGATAAACACATGAAATAAAGGAAGGAGTTTAGCTTCACTGCAGTTGATATACTATATGTATATATACACACACACACATACATAGATATGAATGTGTACATATACTAAATTAAATTTTAAATAGAAGCATAACTTGAAATTGGTTCCTGAAAATTCCAATCTGGGTGATTAGAATGCTGAGAAGCAAACACAGAGTTGGCTTTGATATTTCTCTCTTTACTCACTAAAGCATCTTCTCCCTTAAGCTAAGCTAGAGGCTTCATGTGTAATCGGGTATGAAGACTGTGCATCTGTGCATGCTAACACCCCGACTGCTTTGGAGAATGGGGCAGCTCTGACCCCAAATACAGCCAACTGGGCTCCATGACAGTACTTACCGGCTTATTCAGAGACATAGTGGGAAAGAGAAAAGTCATGTAGATAGCCTCATACTGGAGAGACTGACTATGCTCCAAAAGTCAGGAAATAACAAGTGTTGGTGAGGATGTGGAGAAAAGGAAACACTTGCACAGTGCTGGTAGGAGTGTAAAGTGCATTCCCAATGGAAAGCAGTATGGAGATTCCACAAAACACTGATAATGGAAGTTCCACAGATCTCATCATCCCATTTCTGGGTAGTTACTAAAAAACCCCCAGAAAACACTAATTTGCAGAGATATTTAAACCTCCATGTTTATTGTAGCATTATTTACAATAGCCAAGAACTGAGAATTACCTAAGTGTCCACCATCAGATGCATATATAAAGATGTGGCGCGCACACACACACACACACACACACACACACACACACACAATGGACGACTATACAGCCCTTAGAAGAGATGAAATCCTGTCATTTGAATCAATGTGGATGAAGTCAGAGGGAATCATGCTAAGTGAAATAAGTCAGAAGGAGAAAAACAAATACTACATGGTTTCGCTCATATGTGGAATATAAACAAACAAAGCAATCAAACAGAAAAAACAAAAACCAACCCTTGGACATTAGCAGTAGATCTGAGGTTACCAGCTGTGACAGGCGTGGAAGGGTGGGAACAATGGTAGTGGGACACAGTGGACAGGACTTCTGGTAACTTGGTGGTAAGTGTGCTACGATATACTTGTTGAAGGGTGAAGCTGAACATACAGGCTTATATTGTTGTGAATCAAAATCATCTTTACAAATGGAAGAAGGAGGGAGGGAGGGAGGGAGGAAGGAAGAAAGGAAGGAAGGAAGGAAGGAAGGAAAGAAGGAAGGAAGATGGATGCTGAATCCCGGGAGTCACTGGGGAGCAGGAAGCAGACCATAAGATGACAGCTCAACACACCTGTTCACAGCAGAGGGTGTCACAGTTTGCAAATAGTCTGCTGAGTGAGGCTGGAGAGAAAATTACAAAAATCAAGTCTTAAGACAACCAAAGCATGAGAAATTGCCAGCATCTGCCCCACTGGAACTGATGACACAGAACAGCCGGTGCATCCTGGGCCCTCCTCCTTCTCTCCCAGGTGGGCTGATGGTCCTGACCGCCCAGGGTACTTGTGCTTTGAGTCACAGGTTAGACAGTGACGCCCGCACCCTAACCTCTGTGCTGGCCATCGTGGGCACTGCAAGGCATGGCGCCTCATCTTTGGGAGGCTGGTTCTTCCTTCTGCCTCTTTCTGAGGGCAGCGTGGTACAGTCACTAGTCATGAGACCCATGTTGGGCAGATGCAGACCTGGTAGCTTCAGGAACTTTCAAGCAGGTGCTCTCACTCAAGTAAAGGGCCTCCCTGGGCAAGGACGCTCGGCCTCCTACAAGGTCATCCTAGCAGACCTTGCACAAAGTCACCAAAGGCCTGCCTTTGCAGCCCAAAGCTGTGGTCCTTATGAAACTCACAGCAAGCAGGACCTCCTGCGGTGCTCAGGCAGGTTCCAATGTGGGTGTGGCCCGGGACAGGCACCAGCAGCTGAGGGAGCATGGGTCAGTGTGGACGGGAGGGCTTGCGCACTCACCTGGGGGTGACGTTCTTTCACCCCTTTGTCCCTTAAAAGCTCCAGGCACTTTGCTCAGTGCCGTACTTTTGCTAAATAAACAACCCCTAAGTTCACATGGGGGATATGTGGAAGCCAGATAACCTCAAATAAGAAAATATTTTCTGGCATGTGCTTACTTTATATTTAACTGCTTTGCACGCGGTGCTGAAAAAGATGATTGGCAGACAGAAATGCAGTTCATCCACCAGAGATTCAAAATCCAGCCCCTTCAGAAACTCAGCACAGAGCACTGATGTGCTAAAATTTTCTCTACAGGTACACCTTGGTGGCTCAGGCGGCTGAGACACAGGCATGTGGGCCACGTAAGGTCCAGGTGCTGGGGTTCTAGCCCTGGCGCTGGGTGAAAGACCAAATGAACAACTAACTAAATATGATGCTTCTTCCTATGCTTCCCTTCAATGCTTTCTTCCTCTTCGCCCTTCATCTCTTTAAACTATGTTTATACATGATGGTCTGGAATGTTTGGAGAGGAGGCGGTATGGAATAGCGATTAAAAAAAAAAAACCATGGGCTGTGGAATCGCATTGCTAGATTAAAATCCTGCTTCCATTAGCAGGGTGATGAGGGAAAATTATTGGACTTCTCTAATGCTGAGTTTCCTCACCTGAAAGGTAGGCACAATAAGGAAATTTGCCTTCTAGGGTTGGTGGGTAGACTGAACGAACACACAAGTGTGTAAATATGAATATACAGATACAGACACAGATATCTATATGTCTATCTACATATATCTCTAGGTATGGAATCTCGGTTTTTAAGACCAAGAGTAAACACTCCACGATAACTCCTGCTAGGATTATTATTGCCAGCGTTATCATCTTTATCTAAATAAGAACATGAAAAAGAACTGGAGAACAACACTGTCCATTTTAAGAGTCTCTTAAAATTAAATAAATATTCCCAATGTACAAACTATAATTTGCTTAGTAAATTAATTTGTATGTAAATCAACACAGGTCTTATGTATAATTCAATACACTTCTCACCTGTATCTCTCCAAGGAAATATGTAAATCAGGATGGTTATAGGGTCTATTTTAAACATTTAATCCTGTCTCTAGTAAAACTGAAGGATCCTGAACATGTTATCAATAGGTTGAATGTATCAGCAGCCTTGCTCATTTATTGCTGTTAATTATACCCTCCTGTGAAGGCGCATTCTCTTGTGCTACTTTGTGCTCAAAAAGTTCAGTCTCTGAGAATGAGGTCATCTCACAAGCTCCTGGAAGGAAACCCTGACACATCATTTCTTCTGCCCAGCAGTAGGGCACTGCCACCACCCAGGACCGATGATGACAAACCATCCTCACGGTTGTTACAGGAAGCCTTCCAGTAAATGCTGAGGCTCTGTCCAAGCCATGACCAGAGTGGAGAAGATGTCTGAACTGCCAGATTGAGGATTCTGGAAGCCCACTGTGCTGTTTGAAAGAGCAGTGCAATCCGAACAGAGCCAGGGGCTTTAATGCTCTCATTCAGCATGCAACCCTAGGAGTCCCCAGGAAGGCGGCTACCCTCAGATTTAGCCTATAATGCATCATGCAGCCCAGGCTTCATGCTCCCTGGAGGGAGTCTGAACACCCACCTGCCGAAGGTGTCTGGGTGCTGACAGCCAGTCCTTAGAATGTCTGCAGATTGCTTGCCTGAGGGAAGGAAGAAAGTCCAACAGGAACAGACCCCCATGGCAGGCACAAGGCAGCCAAACCCTGATGCTACTTTCAGTGGACATGGTGGACGGGGTGCGTTTTGGCTTGGTCTATGCAAGTTTTCCCACAAAACATGTTCTCCAGGCCATTCTGAGTAACATTGTGGGAGTTGTGAAATCTATGGGGTGGATGCAGAATCAGAGAGGACCTGTCAGATGGACATGATCATGTTTAATGTGCCAAATACAAATCACTTTACTTTAAAATGTATCGGTGTTTGATATGAACAAAAAGAATGCATCAGGAATACTTAGTAAATTGTGGAAATATTGACTAATGTTATGAAAGAGCTAGTAAAAAATAATAGTGAAATCATAAGACATTCAAAGAGAATACTGCATCACTCTCAAGGAATGTTCTATTGTCATAACATACAACCCAGATCACATAACTGACTTGGGGGGTAAGCTAGTCCTAGATTTAATATGAAAGAGAAATGAGAATGATGTTATAGAAACTATTCCTGTAATAAGTCTATATTTTTGCCAAGTATTTGCAGATCACAATTGTTTCCACTAATAGATTGATCAGACGCAAGAAACATGCAAAATGCATGACGTTTATCTTGGAAGACGACTATCAGAAATATACTAAATATAGCAATATAGTCACACAATTATAGATGCATGTGTGTTCACACACACTCATGTGCACACACACACATACTCCCTCTCCTTCTGATCTCATAAAGAACTCTCCATACTCCAACCAATCACAGTTATATCCTGATCAACCATATTCTCCTGAGCTAATAATCCTCTATCAGGCATCTACTGATGAAGGGCAAAGAATGTGTATGTTTTTACGGAATCAATGAATAAGCATGGGCCTTGGGCACAGAACTGGCCGCTGTGCTCAGGAGTGTTTCAAATTGTCAAAAGAAAACTTCTCAGGACCCCTGTTCAACCATAATCCAATAAAACACAGCTTTCCAATGAGTTACCAAAGAATTGTTAACTATGAAAGCAAAGAAGATGCATTATACTCCCTGAATAATCTCCTGCTGGTGAAAATTTATCCTGAATATATGCCAATAGATTTTCAAGGAGCCCAATTTATATGCTGTTGCCAAATAAGTCAAGGTCTTCAAGCTACTATATTCTTGAAATATACAAATAATGAAACTGTCTGAAAACACCTATTTATGTAAAAATAATGCAATACTTGCCAGGCTGAAATGTTTATTGGAATAAATGAGTTTATATAAATACACGGATAACTATTTGGAACTGACAGAGACATCACAGGAAATCAATATGTGTGACTACTTCAGAGGGTGCTGGTAATGATGACTTCTCTTCCCCATACCAAACGGTCCCATTTTTATCAGATACTTTTTAGGCTTGCCATAAAATAGGCTTTCATCATTCAATTTAGGAGCAGTTGAAAGACATCCATCAACTTGCATGTTTTTGTTCCTGAAAAATTTTAAATCTGTCTAGGTCTGCGCTGGGGCAGAAATTAGAAAGGGGCCTTCAAGTGCCCACCTAACACAAGACCTATTTCTTTCTATCAATCCAGACAGTAAGATCAAACAAAAAATTTTCATCACATACACTTAAAAATCAATAGCCACTGTCTGATCATTCCAGAGTCCACAACACAAGTTTCAACTCAGTTCTGTCACTTTTAATTGGTGTTACTACAGGCAAGTTCTAGCTAAGCTACAGTTTCTTAACTATTAAATAGGGAAGATTTCAACGACTGTCTATAGTGCGGTTGTGAAGATGAATGAGGGGAGATGCATTAAGGAGAGGTCTTGTCATATTGCAGGTAATAAATGAGCAAATGGTGGTGATTATCGAGTTTCATGCTCAAGAAGTATTTGAATACATGTAGCATTCCACTGTCACACCGTGTGCTTGTGAGCCGTCACTGTCTCGATTAGTCACTCAATAACCACCAAGACATAAAAATGAAATAAAGTTGGGAATCTACTGAATGTACCTATACATTCAGAAAGTGTACAGACCAAATAGCTGTTCTACTTATTTGTGCAGATGACAATTATGCAGGAATAGCCAATATGTGAATTCAGAGAATGCAGAAAGGTTCCACAGATGCTCAAAGTTGAACTCAGACAAGGGAAGATCGCTGCTTAAAGAACCCAAATTCAAATTTGGGCTCCATGTTTTGACAATGCTTTTCTCATTACACAGTTACCTAATTACAACCACTTGACACAATGTAAGAAATACCAAAATCCCTGTGGATGATGCATCTATTTTGCTGCATACCAAATGTTAGAAAAAACATTGATGCAAACGTTTCTAAGGCAATGAAAACCTTAAAAACCAATGTTATTTATTACCAATGTATGCATGCCCCACCTCGGATAATGCTTACACCAATTTTCTTTTTAGTTTTTGAGACGTTCAAACATAGACTCTGGGATATATTTGTATTTTCAACCTTTTTCCTGAATTCGGAATCACATGAAGCAGGCCAAGACAGGTCAAACAAAGGCTTTTTAAAATTGACTTTACTGAAAGAATATTGCATTGTAACATCACGGTATTAAGGTCTAAGGTATGCACCATTGCAGATCGACATTGGTATACAATATCGTAAGATCATCACCTTTTCAGTTTTTCTTCACCTTACAATTAATCCTCTTCACCACCCCGTTTACCCCCACTTCTCTTTCCAAAATATTTGATTTGCATGCTTATTTATTTATTTATGGCTCTAAAAGTCTACTAGTGTTTGACTTAGTTCTTTTTTCAACTTTTTTGAAGTCTATGTTTGTTTAATTCAGTTCATTTGTAGTCATAGCATACCATGTCTGTCTTCCTCCTTCTGGCTTATCTTGCTAAACAACGGACGCTTTAGGTCCATCCATGTTGCAGCAAAGGGCAGAAGCCCACCTTTTGACAGCTGCATAGTATTCCATGGCGTATATCTACCACATGTTCTTTATCCGCTCCTCTGCTGATGGCCAGTTAGGTTGGTTTCCAGCTCCTGGCTACTGTAAATAACACTGCAATACACATGGGAATGCAGGTAGCTCAGCAAATCAGTGTGGTTCTAGGGTCAACACCCAGTAGAGAAATCACAGATAATCACACGTTTGTCTCATCTTCTGGTGCCACAGTAATTATTCTGCAGTAAAGCCAGGATGACGAGTCAGGGTCAGATTTAATATCTGCCAGGGGTCTTCTCCTTCCTCATTGAAAACAAGCCCAGCTCAGGACACGTGGCATCTGGGGTTCCTTGTCTTCAACTATCCTGGATAAAGGTCAGAGTGGGATCCTGTTTTCTTTTGTTCCTTAGAAAGATAAGCTTCGTTGTTTTTGCTCAGTCTCAGAAGACTTTCAAATGTTCTGTTAAAACTCACAAACCTACTTGTCTTCAAAGACAGGTGCATGGCATCAACCCCGCACACTCCCAGGAGAATCTTTGTGTTCCTGACCCCTCTAGCTGCCTCCGATGTGCCAGAACACTGGATTTCCATCCCTTCCTTTGTCACCTGATAATATGCACAGTTGCTCATTTATTTAAACAATTATCCAGCAGTTACAGACATACATCCTTGAACCCTAGGAGCATACTTTCTCTACAGTGGAACCTGCAGTTTAGCTCCAAGATAAACACATAAGGTATTTCCACCTTAAATAAGAGGAATTCTCAGTTATGAATTATCATAAGCATCACAATGAACTAGGCATGTTTCAATTTAGAAGATCGAGGAGGATCCTCTGCACAAAGATCCATGGGGATCACGTGGTGATGGTTTCACAGTGGGCTACATAGGACAAACTGTATCAACTGTACATTTTTTAAATGAGGAATATACTATGTGTCAACTATACTTGCATAAAATTTATTTTTTAAAGAAAAGAGAATATAATAGAGGACACTACTTGAGTTCCACCAGGGAAAGATTTTCTGATGGAGAGGTATTTTAAACGGAAATCAAGAGAATGCAATCAGAGAGAGTCAAAGAGGAAGGACCATTGTAGACAGAGTATCAGGTGTGAGGGTCCTGAGCTCAGAAGAGGTGGATATGTGTTAGTCAAACAAATGGAAAGAAAATTAGAATTTCTAATGATCTAGCGAAAGAGCTGCCTCCGATGAGGTTAGAAGAATAAGGAAGAGGCAGTGACTGTTGGACAGAAGAGCCTGTGAAAAGTCCTCTCATTTTATGGCATGAGCAACAAGTCACTCAAGGCTAAGAAGAGGGGAGGAACAGATGTATGTCTGTAAATGCTACATAGAGAATGAATTAGAACGCGAAGACTGGAAGAAGGGTGAGGCCAAGGAAACCTGCCAAGGTGGTTCTGCCTCTTCTCAGTAAAAGACGATGATTTTGTGACCTACTATGGAAGCCCAGGAGATGCAACTAAGCAGACTGCAGTGGTCTTAAATTATGTTCAAAATTCTCTGACACTCCTCCTTTCAAAGATGGAGTCTAGTTCCCTTCCCCAAGGAACTATTTGTAATGCACAGAATGGGGTAGAAATGACATTCTACCAACAAAACACTGCAGTTTCTTCTCTAGATTATTGGACTTGGAGAGGTGAGAGGCCATGCCATGAAGACACACAGTGACTTCTGGGAGCTCCATATGGTGGGCACAGAGGTGTCCCTCAGACACAGAGCAGGAACTTGTAAGCAAGTGAGTCAAATGGAAGCTGCACCCTTCAGGCCTTGGCGAGACTTCTGCTACTGCTGTCCAAGGTGACATCCATTGCAACTTCCAGAGGGACCCTTAGTCACATCCATTCAGCTAGCCTGCTCCCAAATCCCTTGACCACCCCCACCCAAGTGTGCAGGAGATAATGCATGTTCATGACTTTTCTAAGGAGTGGGGAAAGAAGTTAGGATTGACCCTAGCATCCTTCCACTGCACCCACAGTCCAGGAACTGCCTTTGGGGAGGAGAAATGCTTGGCTAGTCCTGCCTCAGGAGGAACTATGCTATAAGACACACACATTTCAAACAGTGAGCTTATTATGGCAATAACAATAGTTGGATAAAAAAAGAAACAAGATTGCACTTTAACAGATCAGTGAACAGAAAGGCACCTCCAAGACTGTTAAAAATAAGGCACTGAAACCAAGGTAAGTCACAAGTGGTGTTTATGAGAGCCAGCCAGGCTTCCTAAGACTTGAAGAATGGTTTCTATGTTGAATCTCACACGACTATGGCCTGCCCACTCAGCACTCTGTAAATACCACTATGCGCTTAAAGGGCCTCTAGCCATTAGTCATAAGAACATCATGTGCTAGCTGTCCCTTTGCCAGGGCTCCAGTCAGGGTTAGACACTCCATCACTGTGTGATCCTGCTAAGGACGGGGTACAAAGATGGTCTATATTCTTATTACTTGCAAAGCCTTTGAGCATCATTAAAACGAATCATGAAAACAGCATGTTATCATGACTGATATGACTTACATTAACTTTTGAATTTTACATAGAATGAGGTTACAAATATTTCCAAGTATGGAAAATAATGCATATGAAAATCTTGGTGAAAAATCTTTAACTGAAAAAAAGAGAAAACCAAACCTAAAACCTTCTACCCTTATTTTCTCTATTTTCCCCTTCACGAGATTAGAGTGTTTAAGGGGGAAGTTACAATCATTTTAATAATTTGTATTTAATAGCTGAAAATAGGAACAAATAATAGAAGTACAAAGCATTTAGAACATGCAGGTGGAGTGTTTCTTTTCCACAGGTATCACAGATCACAGGGCTGCCACCTGCCACTGGATTCAAAAGTGACTGAGCCCCACATCAGGGAATCAGTACAGACCGAGAACTGCAAATCATCCTCATTTTTAAAAGTAGGCCACTACTCTCTATCTCATTGTCATTGGGCTGCATTGTCTCTGGTTGACAGAGAATCTGGCGTGCCTTGGTGGCTCAGCAGAAAGGTCTGCTTTGTCTACCAGTATGGTTCACATTCATCCCAGATACCAGGGTCCATGTCCCAGGGCTTACGGGGAACAACCAAGATAAACAACAAAATAAAGTAAGGGCTTCTTCCTTCTCTTCCTGCCTGTACTATGAGAGAAAGAGAGGAGAGAAGGGAGAGAAGGGAGAGAGAAGGGAGAGAGAAGGGAGAGAGAGAGAGAGAGAGAGAGAGAGAGAGAGAGAGAGAGAGAGAGAGAGAGAGAGAGAGAGAGAGAAAGAGAGAGATCATACCTTAATATACACTTAGCTGTCACTGGGGGAAAACAAGAAAAGACAGAAACAAGAATACTACGTGAAGAAAAATGACCAAACATAAAAACATGATTCATTGGCATCAATGTTGCTTGGGGCATCTGCTATGTCAGAGGGGGGCATGACAGCATTGTCGAGTGGGGACAGGTCTGGAAGTCATTATCCTTCCACTTGAACATTCCATCAAACACACAGTGTGTAACCCATGTGTGGAAGATGATTTTTAGATCTGACAGAGACAGCGCGTTAATAATATGGACTCAAGAATCCAGTCACTGCTCTTTCAATGGATTCTCTGAGTTCCTCCGATTAAATTAAAAGAGAACATCTCAGCTGATGCCAGCATGTCTTTGAAACCTGTGTAACATCCAACGATCTGACTTGGTTGAGAAACTCTGGGCTCAGACCAGAATCTTCGGAGGACACGCCAGGCTATATACTTCATTTGTTTCTATAATATTAATTTTGATGATAATATTAACCTTTTTTAAAAGGAAAGGTTCAGGCAGGGATGAAGGCAGGCAGGCAGACAGGCAGGAAGAGAAAGGACGACGAAGCATTTTAGTCTGTGCTTCCCCCAGATGCAGGACTTGAACCCAGGGGTATATGGCTTGGTTGTTCAGAGGCGGTTGACCTAACTGCTGCTCCACCGGGGCACAGTTATTTTTACTTCTGATAAGGGTTACTACTGTGATAAAGTTTCTTTAGGTTAAGAACTGAGTGAGTTCACACATGAGGTAAGATGGAATAGAGGAGCAGACAGATGCACAGAAATAAAGGATGACCACATTTTGGGGAATACTGGTCAAAGAAGCTCTTTTGGGCTCCATGCCCTCATTTTGCTTACAAAGAAGCTGAGGTCCTAAGTGGTAGGAATGATTTATTTAAAATCACAAAACTAAGAAGTGGCGAATATGGTTCTAGATTTCTGGAGTATCTCAACATTAATATCAGGAAAAGGTAAAAGTCAAAATTCAAAATTGCTTGGTGTGTGTATAAGTTTTTTTTTTGTTGTTGCTGTTGCTGATTGGTTGATGTTTGCAATAGCACTGGCTTTGCCCACTTTCATTGCAATATAATCTCCTATACATTATATTGATTAGCTTAAAGTGTGCTATATGACTGGATATATGTATATATTGTAAAATATAAGTTAACACCCATCAGCATTCAGAGTTACGGATCCCTTTATAAAAGTGGGTTATAATCAAAGAACAGTACCTATGTTTATTTACTTTTTCATTTGTTTACTGAATTGGGGATCAACTTGGATATAGGAAATCCGTAAGCAATTATGAAATGCAGCTGATTGACAATCTCCTTGTCCCTGACCTCCTCTTCAGTGCGGCTACAGCGAGTGAGTGGCTGGGGCCCTCAGGGAACCTCTGAAGCATCAGCTTCACTTCTGGCTCCCCTTCTACTTAGATAAATACTATATTCCATTCCAGTTTCTGTGCATATAGCGCACCACTGGGGAGAAAAGCATTCCCAAGGACGGTGTCCGGGAAGTTGGCTGAAGAGAAACAATGGAGGAGAGAACTCACTTGAACTAGGTAATTCATCTGACCAGGGTTACTCAGTGTATCTCATCTCACAACTTCTCAGTACAAGTCTGCAGACAATCACATTAGGCACTGGCAAAAGCAGTTGACCTGCCTAATCTGGCTGTATTTGTGCTACTGACTCTACTCAGAGCTGTGCATTCATTTGGTTTTGCTTTGCTCTCTGAATTGTCACAATTCCATCAGGGCAGGTGTGCGTGGAGGGGTGGGGGGGCAGCTTTTTATTCAATGGAAAGGACTCTACTGGAGGCCTTCGCTCCTTTAGAAGCAGCATAGATACTGGACTCATCAAATCCTTGCCTTATGTGGATAGGCAACTACTTTGGCCTAGTGAGTTTTAAACAAATAAATTAAAACTTTACTCATTTCAACTCAGAGGGAGGTGAGCAGCTGGAGTCTGAAGGAGTGTTTAAAGACAACTTCATTAACTTTACATCTGCATTCTAAGTTAAGATATAATTAGACTGAGAAAGCCCAGGCAGGCAGGAGGAAGGAAGAACACCCCCCAAGGGGGTCAGAGGGGGAGCTAATGAAGATGACCACAGGGGGTGGAGAGAACCCAGGGTGACAATTCAAAGGGACATGAAATGCAGGGGGTCAGGGGAAGAAAACTGTGGAAAGAAAGCAGAGTGGCTAGATGGTAGCTACATGGGAGAAATACAGCGATTTTAGAGGTAATATCTCAGTTCAATCTGCTTTCTCCACAGGAACACAGAGAACAAATAATTGGGGAGGAAGCTGCCTCAGGGCTTGGGTGTACAGAGAAGCTAAAAAAAGCCAGCCTGTTGCTCCAGAGAAAAGTGGTGAGGACTACGCTGGAGGGGCAGGGTAGGGACACTATCAGACACTCCTGAAGCTTCCTTACTTTATCTTCTTAGTCACCCTTCTTTAACAGGACAGCATGCACCTTTTCCGGCTGCTCTCAGCCCACTATCAATCCTCTAGTGCAGTTAAAGAGTTTAATTGAGAGGAAAGAATATGGTAATCACTGCCATGATAATTACTATTATCCTCATCATCAGTAATGAAAAGTTGCCTAGGACTCCAAGTTGCCATGATTCAGTGGTAGCAAATATGAAAAATCAGGTAAATTATTATTAGCAATTGTTAATAGTAAAACATTAGTTGGGTGATACAGTATCCTCCACTTTTAAAATTCTCCCATTCAAATATGTGCAGATTGTCTAGTAATGGGTATAATCTGGTGTCCAGTAAGACTGGGTAGAGATGCAGTAATAAAATGCATATATAGACAGGGAGGTAGATAGAGAAATAGATTTGTGCCTCTACAGCCAAGGAAAAGCCGGCGCCCTATTTAATCCCTGGAACAGAATTATAGAAAAGAAATAGGCATCATCCTGTTTTTGCCTCTCTCTCCTCTAAAGGAGGTCATGACCTGTTCCCTTAGACAAGTTTGCTACAGAACTCAGTGACATTACTTTGATCTTTCCCACCAAATAGATCCATGCGGACCAGAAGGAGGGCTGAGTTTGTACTCTCTCTTGACCCCTCACCCTCATGATTTCCTTTTCTTTTTGTTCTTGCCGTGTAATTCACGAAATAGTGCACATGAAGTGTTTTGTTTGTGCTGGGGCTCAGGGGCGAAAGAGAAGGTTATACCCTTTTGTTATTAATAAATGATTGCAATAGACATTAATACTATGCCCTGATATAGGCCTGCCACTGGGCTAAATGCTGTACATGGACTTTCTCAGAGAATTAAAGTTTCCTCAAGCTCATGTACTTAGTAACTATACTTAGAGATAGTTCCACCCAGATGTTTCTTAGCCCTGAAGTCATGGTATTATCCATTAAGCTTGTACTTAAGAAGGAGCTTCTGAAATTGCAACACTGTGGCTCACTTAGAAGAACTATATTTCCTCTGGATTTCTCACTTAAATAGGACACGAGTATGAAACAAATTGCTCTGGCCCTCATGATTATAAACTTCTTATATCTACTGACTGCATACTTTGTATTCTGCAAACATACTTTGCTATGCCAACATCTATGAGTACACAGAATGCATGAGATTGAATAAATTATTATCAAATAAATGTATAAACGAATAACAAATGTGCTCAATATTTTCAAAGGAATCACAACTGCAAATTTAAAAAACTAATACTTTCTCTAAAGTTATTTGCACTGAGTCAAAAGAACGTAAGACTATTATTAGCCAAGTTCACGTACAAAAAATATTTCCCACAGTTTCAAGTGGGGAAACTAAAACTTTTGACTGAAATCTCTTTAAAATTAAAATGCATATTCATTTAGTTCAGAATATTATGATGCAACAAAGAAAACAATTATCAAGTCCAAGTCAGTAAAAATTATTTCTGTCTTGATAAAAGTCACACTTTCCCCATATTTGCCAGCAGTCAGCCACGGGAAATTAGGAAGATGGATTCATCTTTTTGCTCTTTGGTTTTTTACTCTGTGTGGAGAAAGCTGAACTGGATGTCCTCACAGCACGGACAGTCTGTGGCTCTGATGGTTGACATAACATGCTCGCTGCAGTGGATCCCACATCAGCCATTGGCCCAAACTGTAAAGCTCCTGAGAAAAGAGCTCAACAGCCGCCTAGTGAAGCCCAAGTTTACATGGAGTTGCTTGCGTAGACATGTTTCCACATCAGCCAGCAGGACGGGGCTACAGGTGTGTTCCTTCTCGGATGGTATAGATGTCACTTAAGTGGGAGCAACACAACTGAAAGGAGGGTGTTCGCAGAGACTTTTATGTGCTGCTACCTCAGTTAGCGACCTGTGCATGGATGCATTTACATTTTTCATCACCTAACTGGCTTCCTATTTTCCTCCTCAGAAATGCCTCCCTCTGTGCATCATGACTGTTTCCAGAGCTCTGGCCGGGGACATGACCCTCAGGTAAGGGACGTTTAATCACATTCTCGAGATGGATTTTTAATTGTGGACACCAGGGGGTTTGGTATGAACAGGCAGAAAATGAAAAGATGTTTGGCTTCCCAGGGATGACAATATGTGACAAAATTGAAAACAGGTATAATCAATGCTCATCCTGTGCCCTCAACACCACCCTCAGGACCAAGATGCTTTCCTTCTCCTGCTCCTCTTTTCCTTCCTTCTCCCTCTTCTCCTCACAGGTGAGCTCCAAAGACACACTCACGTGAAGTGAGGTCAGTGACTTCACTGTCAGGGAGGCCTGCGGCTTCTGCTCTCTCTCTCAGTACAGACACTGTGCTGTGGGTATGGGGCTGACAGGTGAAGCCCGCAATGTCGACAGAGCACAGGCAGGCAGCTGTCCACCTGCAGCAGTGTTGAGAGACGGGGACTCAAGTTTTGGAAGCTGTGCTCTCATCGTATTGCTGTGCATCAGCGTGTCCTTGCTAAGCCACCGCCCTGCCTGCAAAATGAGAGCTGAGAAAGAGCTGTGATCCTGAGTTCTGGCTGTCCCATTCGCAGGAAGGTGAGCCTGATTGACTCCAACTTCCTAACAGCAAAACAGGTTTTCTCAGAAGATGGTAGTGTTTGTCTGTTTTATTTTTTCCTCAGAAGATGTATTCATTTTTAAAGCCATATACTATACAATTCACCCCTTTAACATTACAGTGAGGTGGTGCTCTGGATGTGTTGACATCCTATCCTCCCATGAAGTGGAGGAGGAGGCCAGGCCTGGTGGGTGATGGGGTAAGAGGCCAGAGCCTCTTCAATGGGATTAGTGCCCTTAGAGGAGACTCAGGGAGGCCCTGCCCCTTCTGCCATGGGAGGTCAACAGAGGGAGACCCTCCTCACTGGAGCCAGGCGGCACCAGCACCCTGACCTGGGAGGTGCAGACTCCAGAACAGAGAGTGACACATCCTTTTCTTCTTAGTCCCTGCTCAGTGGGATTTTGTTAAGCGGCCTGAGCAGACTGAGATGAGGGAACAGTACAGTCACAAGATTGTGCCACCACCACCACATCCAGAATATTCTCATTACACTCAAAGAAACCACACGCCCATACCTGTCGTTTCTTCTCCTCTCCACGCCCCACTCTGGGAAAGCACAGTCCACATAACCTGTGAATTTGCCTTTTCTGGACATTCTGTACAAATGAACTCATGCGAAATGTGGCCTTTTGTACGTGGTGTGACGCGTTAGCACATCGTCAGGGCTCATCGATGTTGTCTCAGAGACCCATTCCTTTCATGACTGTTTCATCCTGTTGCCGGGACAGATGAGCATGTGTCTGCATTCATCAGTTGATGGGCATCTGGGGCTGTTTCCACCTTCACGCTATTAGAACTAATGCTGCTACAAACGTGGTGTACAAATTAACTGTTTTAGTCAATGCAATTTATGTATTCTCTGGAAAAGGCTTTAAAAATCCTCTGATCTTAAGTAAGTTTTCGAGATACAGACTTTGATGACTTTCGTCTGTGACAGCACAGGAGAAGCGCTGCGATAAAGGAGAGAAGAACTACCCCACTCACAATTTGTTCTTTGCCCTCCACATCTGTCCTGCTCACCTTCCCAAAGAGGCTCTGGGCCACCAGTCTGCTTTCTACTTCTACAAAGACCAGAAAAGGAGGGAATTATTCTCAGCATAGCTAGACATTAAGGATTATTAGGCCAGTTCCTTTATCTTCTATGGCACTTCCCCCAAGACAAATATAGTGGGAGGGACATCTGTAACTGAGCGATTTCTAGCACCCTTGTTGAAAGAAGTAAAAATTAACTGGCTAAATTCATGTTTTGCTTAACTGACTATATTCATTTCAACGAAATCAATAGAGTATTGCTAAAGAGCTATTTTATATTTTATATTCCTTCTTGGTACTAGTTTTCTACTATCCCAGGGCAGCGTTCTGGGCACACACAAGAGGGTGGTGAAGACGGAGGAGAGATTGGAGTCGTCCCCTCATGCCAACACTCCTTCAATAAAATTCATGTGGAAAAGAAAACAAGTAGGTGTCTGCTGTTTTTAGCCCCCTACCCTGCATTCCTTCCGCAGCCCCAGATGAGGGCCCCCTCACCCCGTTTGGATAACTCCGTTTGGATGCTCAGGGTCAGCTGAGGCTGGTGTGGGACGCTTGTCAGTTTTCAGAGGGGTCTTCTGTGGCATCTCCCAAACCTGGCTTTAGAAAAGCGAGCCTGAGAGGCCAGTCAATCCAGATCTGAGGAGAGGCATTCTCTCCCCTGGAATCCTTTCTTTCCAACCAGTGCAATCTGTCATGTCCCTGAATGGGTAGGATTCTTCATTACTCTCCTGAGATGATGCAATAGCCCACTGTCCACCAGGGGTGGTGCAAAGTAAGCATTCTTTTCTTTTTTTTTTTCTTTTTTAAGGAAGGGCACACACGGGAATCAAGGAGTAGTCAAAGCAGGCAGAAAGAATGAGGAAGAAGCAGCATTTTACTTATTTTACTTCTGTCATTCATCTTGGCTGTTTCCCCACTCCCTGGACAAGAACCCAGGTCCTTGGGACTGCTCTTGTTCAGAGGCAGTGGACTTAACAGCTACACCACCAGGGTGCACCTCAAACTCTTTTATAGATCTAGGTCCAGATCCCACACCTAATTACACAAAGGTTATAGTTTACCAAAATGATGAGTAACTGTGTTCTACAAGGGGACATTCTTCTTTTCTACTTTCCAAAGACTGCACCACACAACCCTTGTCCCTCTAAAGTTAAGGAATGATGTTCATTACATCACCGACCAGAGGGCAAGCACAAGCCATGTCACCGGTGTTGGGGGTCAGGGCAGTGAAGAGGCTCTGCAGAAACACAGAGTTATGTCAGTGCTTGGCATTAAAGCCCTCCCTTTACACCGTCAGGGATTCAGTAAGGTGCTGTACAAGCCAGGCGACGCTAACAAGGCAGCGTCTATACTTGGGCCAGAGTTCAGCACTGGAGTTGGAATCAGAAAGCCTGTGTTCTGACTCTTGTCCACCCTGGGATTCTGCCGAGGGACCACCTTGGAGACCCGCGGTTCAGAGTTCTACAGCATGAGGACTCTGAGAAGACGGGTCCTTTGCTTCAATGGATTTCCCAGCTCAAAGCCCAGGCTAAGGAAACCCAAGTGGCATTAACATGGACAAACTCTGGGCCTGAGCGTGATGCTGTGCATTCAGTGGGCACAGGAAAGTGACTCGGCGGCCCAGAACCGTAATGGACTCTTACTCTTGCCCCAGGGGTTGTCCAGCCACTAACAGGTAGCAAACATGACCCAGCAGGTACAGCGCAACACATCTTAACACATAAGCACTATGGCGGCCAGTGCAGGGGGGTTCATCTTCATCAGGCTTCCTTTCTTGATCTGAGTTGTTTTGACTTTTGTAAGATGCATTTTATAAATTGTTTCTTATTTTTGATCACAAGATCCTTCTGGGTTTGGAACCCCTATCTCCTTGCATGCTGGTATGTTTCTGGGAGCCCCCTCCTAGAAATCTCTGCTGCTCTTTCCAGCCCAGCCCCAGACAGGCACCTCCGACGGGCCCCTGGCCCAGAGGCACAACTGCCAGGTGGCAGAGCCCAGAGGTGGGGTATCCGTGGTGTGTCTGTGCCGCTGGTGACAGTACGGCTGCTGGCCCTGTGTATTTGTAATGTGGCCTCTGTTGGGGGTGGTGGGGGAGGGCGCCACACACACACCCCGTTAAGTAGGTTTTCATTTCTCAGAGGTGCTCGTCATGATGGCTACACCGTCGCTTTCTGGATGAAGTTACATTGCACAAGCAGAGGGGGTTAACGAGTGTGCTGTAAACTCTCCGGATCTTCCACGAGGATGGAGGCCAGACACCGAGCAGCTGGGCATCAGCACAGATCCACGAGAAGGGGCGGGCTATTTCACTCAGAACTGGACGGTGATCTTGGGGAGCAGCTCCTGGAATATGTGCCTCGAGGCCCCAGGAACAACAGCAAATGCAGTCAGGGTTCAAGCTTCAACATCATGCTCCATGTGAAGATCACACCTGCTCTCGATCCACACGGACACCCCAGGAAGCAAACACCCTTCCGGTGCCCATTTACGAGATGGGGGAAAGCAACCCAAGTCTTAGAGAGGACAGCGTGGTCACTCGGCCGTAGTGACAGATCCATCCATCTCAATCTTGAAGCCCATGCTCTCAGCCACTTGCTCTGCTCCATCTTCAGGTGGCTTTGGGGTTGTGAGATCCCTCAGGTACCCCCTCACCTGCCTGCACCCAGGTAGCAGCTGCCATTTCATCACACAAGTAGAGAGTAAATGCATCTACAGTTGGGACTTTCACTCCTACTTCCTAATTTGTTTCATTATTTAACAGAGTTCAATCATTTTTTTTTTTTCTCTTTTTCCAGAGAAAACATGTCCTCGACTCTATCTACAAGAGCTGCGTTTATAGTTAAGACAGCCAGCTTGGCTGGGCATATTAATGAAGCTATTAGTGATTTTGCTTCAGGAGAGATGTTAAATTGAATATTTCTAATATATTTTGGGTTGTTTGATACTACTCTGTGTCCATGCCTATGGGAATATAAAATTGTTGCCAATTTCTCTGTTTACCTCGACACTGTCATTACCGTTTAATATTTGCCCGCTGTGAAATGTATTTAAATTCTTAAATCTATTGCAAAGGAGTTTTTCCGGTTGCTGTTTATTATTTTCTAGGCATCCTTCTCCTCATTCTTTTCCTGAATTTTCATCACTGGAGTCACTGCATTTTAATCTAGTTATTAGCTCTTTTCTTGCTAAATCTTTCTACCACTTTGGCTTCATTTCATGGCCGTGGTTATGAGACAGCAAGTAGAAATAGAAAATCCATTCTTTGGCTTCAGTCAGCATGACTGTAAATGCATTGGCAAGCCAGTTGCTTAGAAAGAAAAACAATAAAATAAGAGGTCACTGTCGAACTATGCTTTGCAATAACTATATGAAAACTGACATTTACTCGACTCTCTTTTGATCTTAATTGAATACTTGTTACTTTTGCAAGAACAGAGGCGGCATTAGGTTTAATATCTGTCTAGAACTGTGAATTTTTTGAATGTTGCTGGTTCCTCTCTTTATGCTGGGGAAAAATATGAGAGCCTCAGGAAGTGAAATATTGCACCTGGCAGTGCCGTAAAGCCAAGCTTTGAAACTAACTGTGTGTGCTTGTCATCCTGGTGGGCTTCCTGGCATTATGAAGTGGAGGACATTTCAGGGCTGGTTCTGAGCTTCTTGGGACATTCTGCTTAAATGGAAGATGATGCTCATTCTGTTCTATTCTCAACAGCAACAGACATGGGGTCTCCTATTGCAAGCCTGTATTCTGACTCTAGAATAAGCCAAACCAGGCTTCGTGATGAGGTTTCTAGGGCCCAAAATGCCTTTAGAAGACCCCTAGCAGTCTGCTTGTGTGCTCTGGTTTCAGGAGTTGGTTTTGCATTTTTTATTGTCAGATATCCAAGCTATATCCAGGCAATAACAATGCAACTCGGGCTGCTCCTTGCTCCATAATGTGTTTCTGGAATTATCCTGGACCTTCCCAGATGCAGCTATAACAGCAGCATAGATTTTGTAAACACATCCACAAAATGCTTACATTTGGAGAGGATGCACTTTCTCAAAAAGATGTAATTGCTGAAGTTGGTAAATCGGACTACAGAGATGGGAATAAATTTAGCCTCTCTGAAACTAAGATCAACTGAGACTACATCAAACATACATTCTGTCTCCCTTTCACAGAGGGATTTTAAATGTCTGCATGCCTTGTGCTGCCTATGAACATATGGAACAGTCGTTTAATGCTTTCTTTCAAACTCTGACAATGTGAACAGAGTCGGCAGCACACAGTAAGGCATAGCCCCTATGTGGAATTGTATATACTGTCTGGGTGCAATTTTAGGCTCGGCAGCAGGCCTCTCAAGCAGATATACGTATATTTGCCTCTCAAACCACGCAGATAGCTGGAATTAAACACTTTTAGATGGAGCAGGACTTAGTGACTATCTGTTAAACCCTTCTTGGTACAGAGGTGAAAACTGAACTCCAGAGAGACAAACACGTAAGTCTGGCTTCTAATAAAAGTAGTGGAAAAAGCCCCAGAAAAGCTAATGAGTCGTAGCACCAAATCAGTACCCCATCGACAGAACTCACTGGAGGCAGATGGCCGCCCTGCTGGGAGCACTTACCACAGGTAACATGGACCCACCCTGCAGTCTGTACCCCCAAACCCACCAGACTCTGTGTCCTTGTTGGCTTCCTCCTAACTCCTGGGTTGTCTCTGTCCTTCCCTGGCGTGCAGTGCATGTCCTCGGTCTGGATTTCTACCAAAGCAGAGCCCAGGGAGAGGTGTGGAAAGGTTTCCTGGAGAGAGGGCTTCAGGGTAGGGGAGTGGGAAGGAAAAGGGAAGGTGGCAGCACCTGGGGTGCAGTTCTTCTAGGGAACTATGCTTCTCCGCAACAGGAGGCCAGGCACTTACCACAGTCTCCTGTCAACGGTGGAGGCCACCCCAAAGGTGGGGTAATTTCAAGAAAGACTGAGGCAACGTCAGATGAATATACAATACATGATGGAACACTACACAGCCCTGAGAAGAGATGTAATCCTTCACTTGAATCAACGTGGATGGAACTAGAGGGGATGATGCTAAGTGAAACAAGTCGAAAGAAGAAACACAGATACTAAATAACCTCACTTATAGGTGGAATGTGAATAAACAAAACAAAGGAACAGATGAAACAAAACCAACCCTTGGACACTTGACACAGAACTAAGGTTACCACTAGGAACGGGACGGGGCTGGGGGCAAGTGGTAGCGGAGCCTAGACAGCGGTGAAGATCATGCGGTGATGTGGTGGAGGGCAGGGCGTGTTGACATGTATCTGAGGAATGGGGAAACCGTACATATGGGCAACTATCTGCCTTTTGTGTCATGGAGAAAGGAACGACATTTACAGATAAACCCAACATTTAGTCATTCATATGTTAATAAGAGCTCTGGGGAAAACAAAATAAGAGGTGAACATTATCACTGAAAGGGAACATTACCATTTTCTTTTATTTCCATTAACATACTGTGATCAGGTAAAGCTCCTCTATTAGGTGGTTGCTGAGTTCAGAGCTCAGGAAGGGACTTGGAAGGCAAGAGTGCCCTGGACAAAAGTGAGCAAGAACACAAACCCTGAGGCCTGGAGGACGTGGGGTGGGTCTCATGTAAATGAAACACAAAGTACTTGAAATAATCTTTGCAAACTGGTGATGGGGACTGTCATTTGGTCTGAAGGCCGTTTTGGTTCATTTTAGGCGGGCTTTTGAGTTTTATTCTTTACAAATATTTCGGATTAGCTGCCAGTCTTAAGGAATTAGGATGTTTATGCATGGGGATCTCAAGGGGAAACTGGGGCATAAGACGCACTTTGCTGATTTTCCACAGTCAGCAGCATCTCCTATTGGCCCGGAGGAATTCCTGCTTTGCTAAGGATAAGACATATATCTGTTAGTTTCCTTTCCCCTTCAGGTAGTAGGGCTATATATTTCCTGGTTCAAGCTGATTTGAAGGGTGGACAGTGAGTCCGCCTTTGTAGAGACCAAATTTCCAGACCATTGGCCCAATAGTCATTCTGAACATTGTCGGTAGAGACTGAATATTGTATTTGGCAACATGACATCTCCATTAGGCTAGCAACACCCTCCAATAATTAACAGACTTCAAGGTACACCCCTGGCAGGAGGTGATTGCTTATTCATTTGAATCTCTAACTTATCTGGGGAAAAAGATCAAGAAAAGGCACGTTTGAGATGAGATCATTGTAAACATCACAGACATAATTATTTTCCTTGTCAAAAACCCACCAAGAAATCTATAGCTAGGAATCTATAGAAAGAGGAAAAGAATGAGCAGTTCAAGAAATCTGTTCAAAATTCTGAGTGTTGAGTGCTATGTAAATTAATGAAATTAAGATAAATAGCAAGAAAACAAAAACATTAATTAAAGTTTGACTTTACCTACACTGAAGGAGGCATATGGTAAGGGAATATTAATGTCATGTAAAACAATGCACAACAAAAGGCGCACAAAAACCATCAATAGTCCCCACAAAGAGCTACATGAATAAAAAAGATAAGGTATGCATCTGAGGGAGGGATTCTAGGGTTTTCCAAACAGTTGAGGAGATTAATGGCTTTCTTGATTTCAATCATTTAATTTCTTGATAGCTACTCCACACGGTATGTTAATCAACACACTGGAGTCCAATATTGAGAATCAATCCATCACATTATTTTTGAAAGACTATGTTTATGCTGGAATGATGCGTACTTAGGGCTAGACTATGAATGAGGGTCATAGGCTTGGAGGGGCCAGAGAAAAACAACTCAGGTACAGAGACTGCACATACTTCTGGGGTGAGCGGGGTGGAGATTTAGGTTTTGACCTAACAAAAAAAGGAGCATGTCCAAAAGAGCTGGCTAGATAGCAAATGAAATGAATGGGCTAGAAGGCGGGACATTAAAAGATTCATCAGTGAATGTGGGTTTACATTTAGAAAAGCCTGAAAACCAAAATTTCAAGAAGCAATTGGCAACCATGAACTGACCAAATCAACAAGGTAACTAAAAGCCTGCAGAGTATGCTGGGCCAAATTTTGGATTCTGAAGTTGGTCCACTTGAGTTTGAATCTTATTTGCTTTATCACTTACTGATCTGGTGCCTTGGGTGACTTTCTTAACTTCTTGATACCTGAGTATAAGATTAATAATAATAGTATCCATAATAATAGTATCCTCCTTGGATAGGAGAATGAAATAAGCACACCAAGCACTCGGCATACAGCCTGGCAGGGGCAAATGAGCCATCCATGTGAGTACTACCAACTACCTCCTGTAATTGTATAACGACAGCAAATGATCTTCCATCACAAGCATTCAGTCTGTCTCCTGCAGAACTTGGCTAACGGAGTTGAAGAAACCCAAAGTGTCTGTCTTGCTGAGGATACATTCCCAGACACTAGCACAGGGTGACTTCATGGCAAGTACTCAGTACCATCATTTGAATGAATGCATGAATTACTGAGACGGCGATCTAAAAGTCATTTTTGTTTTATGTTGTAAAAATGAAATATGGCCCAAGTGCGCCACTAGGACTTGACACGCTGAGTAACAATGCAGGTCAACCAGGTTCATTTTAGAAAACCTGAGAAGAATGTCTCCCTCCTAATCTAGACTCCCGCTCTCAGTGCAGGTTGGACTCCGGCTCCATCAACACTTGAATTATGAACATCAACCGGCAGGTTCACATCTTCCAGAAAACTCAGAAAGCAATAAATAGCATGCTTGAATTTTCTA
Source organism: Solenodon paradoxus (assembly GCA_004363575.1). Lineage (NCBI taxonomy): Eukaryota > Metazoa > Chordata > Mammalia > Eulipotyphla > Solenodontidae > Solenodon > Solenodon paradoxus. Next base: position 398,724 of record RJWH01001172.1, read on the forward strand.
AAGCCCTAGTCTAATAGCTGACTGTGAGTAGAAGGTAAAAATCTACCTTCTTGCTTTTTGGCTCCTGCTAAAGCTATACAAGTACTGAAATGAAAAAAGAGTCAGTATCAAACAACAGAGCAATACCAATAAAGACAGGGAATGAGCTTCCAGGACAGACTTCCATGAGTGGACATCCAAGTAGGTAACACTCTAGATTAAAATAGCTTTAGATACAACACTATGGAAAGAGCCACTAAAAGACCATCAGGAGAGAATATTCAACAGGATCAGCAAATGCTGCTCGCAGCTCCATACGTTCTCAGGATTTTACCACTGCCATCTAAAGTGAAGGCCCACTTTTGAATTAGTGTGAAATACAGCAGCATTTTTAAATCAAAAAGTTTCAAAAAAGACACTCTACCTGCAAGGCACAACATGAATGATTGCAGAACCAGCAGTTCCCATGGCAACCTCATCTTCAGTTTCCGAGGTCAAAGGAGTTTCAAGTCCAATAACAAGTGAATAGAATTGCTGCGTCTTTTAAGTTTTGCTCAACCTTTAATCTGTGGGAGAGAAGAGACATGACAATGAGATTTGGGAATAGTTCTGTTGGTCTCTGCAAATTTATCCTTGCACAAATACAAATAAAATTCACTTGTGGAAAGGTACCACTGAAGAGAGAGAAGCATGTTAAATTATGAATATAAAGCAAATACACATCCTTTCCTTTTCTTCCAAACAATACTTGTGTGTGATAGGGCTTACAGAGTGAAAACAGGAACAGTTCAACCTGAATCAGTGACAGGATATTTCTTACCAAGTCCTTCCCAGACCCACCATCTCTGGTCCCTCTTCTTATTTATTTTCCATGTATACACCCCCATCCATGCCAGACAGGAAAATCAGTCACTGAAAAAGATGGAAAGGGCTCATGGTGGGGGACATTCCTAAGTTTTAGTACAGAGTTAAGTGTGGTAAAATAATAAGCACTCCAGGGATTCTAAGATTGTATCCTAGGTTCCATTCATTTCTGAAACGCAGCAGGAACATGTCACTCCCGTGCTTACAGAGAGAAATCCAGTCAAGCACGAGGGCACCTGGACAGCTGGGGAGCATGGTGGGAACAGTGACCTTAGCCAGGACTCTGAGCACAGGTGAGCTATGGTGTGAGGCTGCCCTCAGGTACTGAGCAGGGAGAGGCAGTAGCATGGCCCTGTCCGGCTCCAGCAGATGGCTAACAGTGGGCCAGGAATAGATCTCAGGAGTGCCCACCACTTGTCAGATGAAAGGATGAAAGTCTTACTGAATTTTAAGAATTGCCCACATTTTAAATATTGGAAATAGGTTCAAAACAATTTAAAAAATATTTATTGAGGTAATTGATTTACAAAATAATATAAATCAATATGTGTAGGCTGACCACTTGTCAAATACATGACAACACACCAGACTCAGCACCAATGACCAAAAGTCCTTCATCACAGCAGCTCCTACCCCCTAGCCCTTACCCTCACCCCAGCCCTGCTGGCCACCTCAGTTCTCCTGTCAGTGTCCAAGAGTGCTTTCCTGCTTTGCCCATTCATTTGCTCTATTTCTGTATAACACACATGAGTGAGATCATCCAGTATTTGTCTTTCTCCTTCTGACTTACCTCACTTAGCATAACCCACTTGGGTTCTATCCATGTTGGTGTAGGGTTTCATCTTTTTAAGGACTATATGGTATCCCACTGTCTGTATAAACCACATCTTCTTTATCCACTCATCTGACGATGGACATTTAGGTGGTTTCCAGTTTGGGGCCAAAATACCTTTTTATTTTATTTTTTTAAAAGGAAAGGTACAGGCAAGACTGAAGGCAGTCAGGCAAGGAGAGAGAGGAGGAAGAAGCATTTATTTTCTTTAGTTGTACATCTTGGTTGTTCCCCTCAGCCCTGGGATGCGAACATAGGTCCTTGGGATGTGTGTGGACTGCACATAGTTGCAAGTGGCAGACCTAATTGCTACTCCATCAGGTGCCCCAAATACTTTTTACACACTGGGTGGATCAAAAAGCCAAGCTGCCCTCTTGTGCTGAGGGTTTGCCGCAGGAGCTTAGGAAAGAGAGCTCACATCGGCTTTCTTGCACCCCAGGCCTCCTGCCACCCCCCTACTCCAGTCCTGCCCTGGTGCAGACACCAGCACTCTCCTTGGGGTTCTGCTGTTTGGAGGGGTTCAGCCCCCACGATTTCGAGTTTAGTATAACGTGAGGGAGCACTGCATCACACGGCCTTCCACAGGGTCTGAGGAGGAACCAGGTGCGTCCTGGTCACCACGCATCACTATGCACCACGTACGGCGGCACCTAGCGACTCCACGTTCTCTTGACAATGCTGGCTAGAGTGAGTTGGTGGTACAGGGCTTACACCCCCTGCCTCCTTCTCAAGGTCATTTCAAGTGTAATTGCCCGGCCCAGTAATGGAACCTCTTTGAAGATACCCAGTACCCTACCAGGGCCGGCGAGTACGATCACTGCTACCCTGTCATTTAAAACTGGTGAATGGCCTGCGGTTTCTCTTGTCGTTCCTACTTCTAAGGGAAAACACGAGCACTCACGAGAACCCGGCCGACTCCAGCAGCTTGTCACGGCTCATACATCAACTGAGACTGTTTGGTCACGAGGAGCCCTGGTGTTGAGCAGGCAGCAATGGGAAGGGAAGACCCATCATTAGAGAACTCGCCTTTCTTTTGTGCCCTTAAATAGCTCCGTTTCTGATAAAGCCAGACTTAACATGTTGTGAAGACAAAAGGGACCCTCAGCTCCTGATGCGCTGACGTGGCTGAAATCGGCGGCGTCTCTAATTGGATGTGTTCAGAAGCTCCTCTGACATGCATGGCGATTAGACCCTTTCAGATAAACAGGATGTGCTGACCAATGAAAACTATTAATGTCTGAAGCAAATGATCAGGGGATTAATAATTAATTTTGCAAGGGAAATGTCATCTGGACCTAGAGATTGATAGACACTGTTAAGCAGTTTCTTGAAGCAATTAAAATTAGCTTAGGAAATGTATCCAATTACATGATAGAGATTTAATTCATGATAGGCTGCTGCTAACAGAGGCGTTCGGTGAAGAGCTAGAGATTTTAAGGGTGAGGGAACTCAATACCCGGGCTTTTGTTGACACACCGGTGGGTGAGCTCACCTTCACTCATCAGAAACAATGGGTCAGTGACAGCAATCTGTCTAGTGAGCAGTGGCGGCCTGAGTCCTGGCTTTCTGAAAGGTGCTGAACCTGATGGACGGACCCTTGTGGGATGGGGGTGCAGAGCACAAACTTTTAGAACTTCATTTATTTTTTATTTTTATTTTTTGCCAGAAAGTAAGTTGCAGGAGAAGGCAGGGTGTGGGACGATGGAGCTGGGGCCCCCAGGCATCTCTGGGGTATGCCAGGGTGATGTCCTGACCTGCACTCAGGGTTCACTAAAGAGGCCAGGTCAAGGAAGGCTGAGCCAGCAGAAGCGCCCTGGCAGAGCACAAGTGCCCACGCCCACATCCCAACAGCCTGACACTCACAGTCTTCCCACTGAGGGGCTCGGGGTCCAGCGGTGAAGACAGAAGTGAGACTCAGTTGCCCAAGGCCTGGCTTCTAGGGATGGGCACGTGGGTCTGATCAGATCACTGTGGTCGTACTCTGCCAGAAACTTCTGCTCTGCAAACAGCCCAATGCGGCCCCACAAAGAGACGGGGCTGGTGTGGGGAGGGCAATGGAGGCGGCGTGTGGCCCTCAGGACAGGGCTGATCAGAGAAACCTGGTACACAAGGCAACCAGTGGTCTATGGCACAGTGACACAGGCAGAATGAGAAGGATGTCACCTTGATGGGTCACGTGGATGGGGCAGGGTCTTGGAGAATGCACTCCAGAGAGGACAAGGTTCGAAATGAGTCTCAAGAGATAAAGATGAGGGAGGAAGGAACTCTCAGTGACAGAGACTTGATGAGCAGCACTCAGAGCAGGAGGCCCAGAAAGGCAAGCCAGCAGGGCGCAAGGGCAGCCATCAGCAAGGGCTCTGGTCTTGGGCCTGCCACCTACAGTTGTGGCTTCTCCAAGACCTCAGTGACACCCCTCTTCCTCCCGCACCCGCCTGCAGACATGGCACTGCCACTGAGGGGACACACAGAGACTGAGGAGCTTGCCAGAGATGACACCGCACAACCCAGGTGGGCAGTTAGAGATGAGGGGAAGGGGGAGACAAGCTAAGTCAGGGTCTGAACCTCAAACAGCTGGAGCGTAGCTTAAAGCGTTTAGACTTGAAGCCGATAGCAGGTGTGGCCAAGCAGGGATGGACATGGACAGATGTCTCCCCAGCAAATGCCAGCCCCAAGTGCTAAATGCCAAGCTGTGCTCCCCTGACTCTTCTCCCCTGGCCAGCTAGCTAATGCCACCCCTGATTACCACTACCTATTTGATTCTAAGCTGCCATCGACTCTAAGCCGCACCCCAATTTCTCAAGAGGCTTTTGTGAAAAAAATCCAAAATGAAAAGCAGTAAGATTTATTTACAAAGTTAAAAAAATTTTTTAAATGGGAAGTAATAAGAAGTCACACCTTCAAACACAAACTGCACCTGATTTCGGGGGAAATTAAAATGTCAAGAAAAAAAAATGTGAGGCTTAGAATCGAATACATACGGTACTAAGTAGCTCTGGATTCAGAATGCATTTCCCAGGCTTCAGGACAGCCAGAGAGGAAGGACTTGGCCCTGGGACCCAGTGTACTGGGTTCTTTCCTCTTGGTTTTGCTACAAGTTGTCTGACTTAGGGAAAGCCCCTTCACTGTCACAAAAACATTTGGGGGGCATAATCTGAACCCTATCTTCCTCATGAGACTGCTAGCAAGGTCCATTGCTTTATGTTTGGAAATAATGATCATTATTATTTAGACCCAGAAACAAATTCTAAAACTTTCAAAAGATTTCAAACTTTACTCAGGTGGGAAATCTCTATTTACCGGCACTGAAGCAGCACGTAGGAGAGTCAGTAAATAGATGTGATACAAATATAAGAACACATTGAACACCGTCTCTGGGCCTGATTACGTGGTTTTCACATTCACTTATTTAAGCCACATAACAGCCATGGGTCAGACTTCACGATCCTCTAGACACTATGGACTTGGAAACTAGTCTCAGAGAAGCTCTGGATTTTGCCCCAAATCAAACATTTGGAAGTCAATAAAGCCAGCATATTTGTCTCCACACACCAAGCACTGTGCCCATTCTCCCAAGTGAGAGAAATGCAGATAAAGCAGCATGTCTCTTAAAGCCAGAAAGCTGAGTTCTGCTGGCAGCCCTTCTCTCTCTGCTTTGCAAGTTGTGCTTCTGCAGCAGTGAGGCCTGCACTAGGTCCCCCTAAGGGAAAGAAGATGTTTTCTCGTGGATTGCTATTTACTGTGCAGCCATTCTGAAGCAGAGATCTTATAAAGGATTGCTCACAGTTCCCAGGACAATTAACTAATGAGGGGTGCACTCAATCCCAATGACAGGGAAGCAGTGACCAGAACTGAGACCAAGAGAGGAATCAGGCTTCCAGAAAAAGTCTGCCCATCATTTCAAAGGAGAGTGACACAGTCAAGTCTTAATGTTCAGTTAGTCAACAGCTATTCCAGTTTCCAGGATTCAAAATGGTAATAAGCAGAGGGCAAAGGGTAAGGTCCAGGTCTTTGCCCACAAGGGCACAAGAACTCAGCTGAGTAGACAAGACTCCTCACTAGACATACTGCTATGTCCAATGAGTGGTACAAACAGTCTCTGCTTTCTAGGGTGCAGGCAGCTGGCCTACCAGGTTCTTCTTGGATAATGGAAATGCAGAAACACCAATCAACTTAGCTTCTTCCATATTTCTCTTATATCAGCTTCTTAACCACAGAGGAGTCACACTTCATCCCTACTGCCCCGAGGTCTTCCCCACACTAGTGGAAGATGCTGGGAATGGTGTGGACATATGTGCTGCCTGTTATACTCACTGAACCACTTATCCCGTGCTGGAGAGGGAAGAGGGCAGAGGCTGGAAAGGACCTGGAGAACATATTAGGAATCTACAACCAAAAACCCAGGAGGTAGAGGGGAACAAGATGAGTCCCCCAAGATGTTGCCTGGTCAGTGGCTGACTGGGACACTGTTTCCCACCTCAGACCACATTAGAGGGGCACTGAGGAATTATAGAGGGTCAGCAAAGGTGGGCAAGTTCCCCCATTTTGAAAAGTAGTGTCTGCCACTTGTGAAGTGTAACCAGAAACATAGTGATGACCTCAGGTCAATGTTCTCTGGAGCAAAAGTCAGCTAGCCAACACCTCACCTTTCCAGTTACTGAAGGGTGTGGTTTATACCCTCTGAAAGTCAACGGTGTTCTTACACTAACAATGAAACATCTCCAATGAAAAGCTTTTAGCGTATATACCCACTATCAATTTTTCAACATACTTTCTCTTATAAACCTTTATTCTACTTTGATGCTAGGCCTTCATGCTTTGCGACTGATGAGATCATGAACAAAGGAAGTCATCCCAGCCAATAATCGCAGTGTGATGATTCGAAAGACCACTGGGTGAGATCACTGTAACAGGGGTCCTGGTTCAGTGCTCTGATTAACGTGTTGGGCAGGTGTCTACCAACAAAAGAAGGACTAGACCATCCTAATCTGCATCACAGTATCAGAGAAAGACAGTGTAGCAGAAGATATTTAATGGGAGAAATGAATGCCAGTCACCATGCTTAGGTATCACCGCAGTCCTCTGAAGTATCCAGCTCCTCAGATTATGCCGTATTTCCATCCATCGACATGGTTTTGAGAGGTATTATTTAAATTCCATGATGATTCTATTACTAGAAATTCTATCCCAAGATACACAAACAATCTATAGCCGCCACTAAGGAATCACACATCATACTACTTTGTAAAGTTTTCTTCAATTTCTACTTTTCTTAAAGTAATACATAAACACAGATTAAATACTTATTCCTACTACCTTAGGTAATTGCTTTCTAGGTAAAATAAGTTATCTTTTCAGGTATATATCTTAATATTGATGAAAGATGCTTATACTACTATTTCTTGATTTGCGAGTCTTTTGTTATTAGTTTCTTTGATAAATTAGGATTATTCAGCTCCTATGCAATCATCACCCCTAACAAATACACATACACAAACACACACACACACAAAGATCAATGATTTTTCAGCTTAATAATTTCCTCTTTCATTGGGTGTCTAAATATAAATCCCAAATTCACCCTAAACATTCTACATATATTTGGCTTTCAACATATTCAAACACATCTTGCAGTCTATCAGTTTTAATAGATAATTATTTACAACACTTTCAAGTTCAGTTGAAAAAGAAGGGGACATGAATCAAGTCTTGTTGCATCGCTTAGTTGAAAAGAGGAAAGTCATGTATTCAAAGATGCAATTATACATATTATGAATGCTATGTAACTATCCAGATAGATGAAACTTTCATTTTGAGTTTCCAGTTCAACATATGTTGTTAATAAGCAAACTAAAAGGATACATGGTTAAACTATTAAACATTGCTGGAAGCAATGAAATGGTAGAATATAATATCAAATAACCAAGGAAATGATCAATAAGAGCTATTATTTACACTGCACTTCCATGTGGTCATCTCTTATTAAGTATTAATTCATATAATCTTTAAAACAACCCTTTATGGCGGACAACAATGTCACTTTCATTTTAAGGGCCACCTAAATTGTCCTCGGAGCTGATGGTGGAGACGGGATAAGAACTCTCCATATTTCCCCGCCCCCAGGTTTACTGGAATATATGTTACATACACTCATAGGATCTCTTACTGCAAAACTTGATGAGATTTCAAAAATGTATATAGTCTACTGCCATCAAGATGCAGACTATTTCTGCCATTCTTGAAATGAAACCTGAGAGTTCGACTTGGGAGAACAGATATTTAACTACTCTACTGCAATTCTCCCAGATAGTTACTGCAGATTGATGAGAAAAACAGTTGCAGTGTGCGCAAAATATATGGTGCTTTTTTCTCTTGTTTAGATTCCTTTCGGAATCTTTCTCTTTCCACTGTCATTCCTGTCAGCACACTCTCATTACAATACGAAGAAGAACAAAATCAGACCACAGCAGAAGCAGCTCCGCAGTGAAGACAGCAGCGGCAGGGCCATGCCTGCACTCCTGAGGACATGCTGGACTTGACGGTGGCGCTCCCTCCCGCCTCGCCAGAGGGCAGCCCAGCGTCAACTCAACATGGCATTTCAAGAAGACATGATATTATCCATAAGTTTTGCAAGTAAAACAAATTCCTTTGCCTTCCTCATGGTGGTTGAAATCACTCTTTTTCAGGATTACATAAGCCGGATTTAAATTCCAGCTCTAACATCTAGCTGTTGACTTCCGTACGTCCTTTAACCCCAGTTAGCCTCAGTGTTCTCTCTGGCAAACGGGCTGTGAAGATAAGGGGCTGTTGAGAAGAATCTAAGAGATAAACATCTTTGCAGCTGGATTCTACTACACAAAGCAGAGCATGGCTGTGAGTAGGGAAGCTTGTTGGGAAAGAAGATGGGGGCGCAGTAGAACCTGTGACTTCAGGAAACAAGAAGGAGGCAACCGCACTGTACCCCTGGAATCCCTCCTGAGCATGGGAGGAGCATTTGGCAAATGCCTGGGCAAATGCCACCACCAGTCTCCAGTCTGGTTTTCTGCTGGATACTGGAAGCTCCCTCTGCAAACTTTCTTCAGGCTCCTGCCACCAGAGCAGGAAAGGGGGCTCCTCAGTAAACATCTCACGTCCACTCTCTGCCTGCCCACGGGTGTGCTACAGAGTGCCAGCTAGGCTGAACTCCCAAATAAATCACTGCTAATGAAGCATGCTGCCCAGACAGACAGCAACAGGCATTTTTTAATCACCTAAACTAAAGAAGAGCTAAAGGTAAGCACAAAATGCTCTCCTGACTAAACCATTAGGTGTCAGATTTAAAGTGGCAGGAGCGGGATGACTCTGAAGGCTTCTTCTTGGATGCACAGTGGAGGTGGCCAGTCTATTCATCATCACATGCATTTGTCCATCGCTTGCTTCTGGGAGCCCAGAAGGCTGTCTCTACCCAGCAGAAGCAGAAGTAAGATTGCAAATATAAATGCACACATTATTATGGGCTATAAAAACAAAGGGCTGCTGCATGCCCTGGTGGCTTAGCAGTCTGGTCTGCAACCTCTGGCAGGTGCAGTCCCACACACATTCCAAGGACCTGGGTTCTCTCAGGGGGCTGGAGGAATAGCCAAGAAAAACTAAATAAAAAAATAAATGTTTCTCCTCCTCTCTCTTGCTGTCTGCTGGCCTACCTGCCTTCATTTCCACCTGCACCTTTCTTTAAAATAAGTAAATAAATGAACAAATGAATGAATAAATGAATACAAACAAAGGCTTAAATTTATTTGACACTATCCCTCACTCACGAATCACTAACTGAACTTCTAGGAAGAGAGGTGTTGTTCAATACAGCAGTGAACACTATGGGGGCAGCCTGCCCTCATGGAGTCTGTTTTATTCCATAGGGCAGTTCATAACTCAGTGCGCTGCAGATGTGGGGGTAAGGGGTGCAGGCCATTGGGGCAGTGCACTAGGTTCGTTAGGAGTAGACGGTCATTAAGGACACACCTGAGTTCAAATCCTATTGTTTTTTTAAATATCCGACATGAGATTTGCTTTGGAAATTACTTCTGATCTTCCAGTTTTTCATCTATACAACGGAGAACTGTAGCTGCTTCTGAAATTGATAAGGAAGCAGGTGAACTAACGCAAGTAAAACGGTTCCCTAAAGCAACCTTTACGTGGGCTCTGTGTTACCTATAGCACCCAGAAGTCTTCTCACAGTTGGTGGAGTCTGGAGACAGACTCAGCCACCTCCCCCTGAGCAAACTGGTGATGCACCCTCTGCATTCACAGCAGCCTTCGCCATGGCAAACAGTGTACATTCCGGATGCTGTGCTGTCCTTTACAGACACGAATGCCATCTAGGAACTTTCAGCTAAAAGCACATGCAGCTGGGTCCTGGGCAGCACAGAGATGGAGAAGGTGGAGTTCTGCCCTCAAGGAGCTTGCATTCTATGGCATTTTCCAGGCACATTGTCCATAAATCCATTTTCCCAAAGAGATGGTGAATGTCTAGCAAACACATCTTAGACCCTCTGACATTTAGTCTAGGACAACAGCAGGGGTGTCCATATCTTTTGAAAAGCGCCTCAAATTCCTGCATAGTACACAATACTTTGCTTCAAGGTCCCCGGATCTTGAACAGACCTATGTTAGCCAACCCATCATTTTCTTTGCTTTTGTACCTAAATCTGTATCTCGAGTCTGGAAGTGGCACCAGCAGAGTGTTACTCTTGAGGAGATAGGATGCATGGGGTGCTGCCCAGGGTTCTAGATGGAAGATCTAACTCCACAGTAACTGTAGGAAGCAGGGAGAGGGCAGCTCCCATTCTTCAAAGGGGAAGGGGAAGGTATGCTTGGAAAGGGTACAGGATGCTCATTCCTTTATATTCCCTCCAGCCCTGTGTGTGACCAGTTTTCTCTTGGGGTATGGTGTCAGGGTGGAATCTTCTCGGTATCAGTGGGGACGCATCACAGATAAACACTGATGAGTTATTTGCACATGCAGACCCTGAGTCCCTGGCACACCCAGGACATTCGTATTATATGAACAGCAGAGATTATGAATACAAGATTGAAAAAAAAATGAGTTACCCTTATCGATGGGTGCTTATGGAGCTCATCAGTTTAACAGCCAGAAGAGATAGAAAGCGATAAATGTGTTTTTGTTTAATCAGGCTGATTTGGGCTGAATTGGCAAGACGCTATTTGGGCTGGGAGAGCCAGATTCCAGGCCAGGCCCGCCACGTCGCAGCAGATGGCCCTATAGTTCCGGGTGTGAAGTGAGCACATGCCGCCAATCCACTTTTAACTGTTCTATTTACGTGCTTATTCGAAATGCAATCAAGTGATCATTTCCAGTTCTCAAGTGACTTTTATCTGAGGCTCTCCACAGGAAAGTATTTAATTCTGGCTACACAAATGGGATGAGAATCAGGATTCAGTAGAGGAATTTTTAGGCAGGGAAACTGAGGCATAAAAGAATGGGTATACAGTATTTAGTAAATTAAGAAGAAATACATGTGTCTATGTCAATAGCTATGGCTGGGGAAATAGTCATTTTACAGTGTGGCCACCCACTCTTAACCCAGTGATCACCTTAGACCACCAGTGACATCCTACTGGCCTCCTGCCCACTGACAATGCACTCGGGGAAGGGTCTGCTGGGGTCTCCCCGCCAATAGTTCCTGACTTCAGGTCCTCATGAGAAACACCAGACCAGATAACGTCTACACATAACTGACTATCGTCTTCAAAAGTGTCACCATCGCCAGAGGAAAAGGTAGACTATGGAAATGTCACCACTGAAGGACAGCAGAGAAATAGACACCATGAACAATGTGAGATTCTGGTCAGATGCTGGAGTAGAAGCAAGACCTGAGTGGAAAACTGGTAAGCTTCGATTAGGTCTGCGGTTCCGCCAACTTTATTGTGTCAATGCCAGCATCTCTCAGCTGTGATGAGGAGACAGGACAGGCGACAGGACAGGAGAAAGGAGCGGAGGGCATGGCAGTGACCCGCAGGTACCTCCTTGCCTATGAACCAGATTTTTAAACTCTTCTTGCTCACAAGGGTGGAGCAATCCTCCTAGACAGAAGTGTGTGCACACTGCACAGTGGAGATGCTGGAGTCGGGTTTGCGTGTCATGTCGGTGACAGCTCACAGACAGCAGTGTGCGTGCAGAAGACGAGAGAGTCAGAGGAGGAGTTGTATGAGCAAGAGATGATCTTGGGTTGATGCCCAGGCTTCAACCTTAGTGTTAATGCTCTTACTTGGCTGCAACTGAATTAAAATTAGACTACTCATGTCCAACAGATGAGTTAGATGGTTGACAACTCATATCCAAGTAGGAAAAAGCTCACTTAACAATGCTTTTTTTAATAAAGAAAAAAAGGAATGCCAAAAAGCTGTATTTCCAGGATGCTAAGCATATGGCACACAGGTTTTCCCTAAATGTCTCATTTACTATCACTGTGAGCTCTTCACATGGAAATGGGAAATTCATGGAAAGGCAAGACAAAAAAACATAAAAATGGAAATAGCTGCAATACATCTATTTTTTCATGACATCAAACTCCCCCCTTAAATTAGTATATTGGGAAAGCTAATGTAGTGACTGGTCACCTACACTCAAACTTTCTTGAGGATAGAATTCTAATTGGTGATCACTTACATTCTGAGACAGAGGCTATTTCGAACATGCAACAAAAACAAAAGAAAGATCTAAATCTCAGAAATGATATCAGGAAGATTATGCGCCACACGTCTCTTAAAGTGCATGGCTACACACAGCCCACATTTTAACCCCACTGCACACCGGACTCCCGATGTCTCCAGCTACAAGTGTCTGGACAGTTCTGTCAGGTGTCGGAAAATACTTGATGAGACGCACTTGGAGCCTAGAATCACGCTGCCAGCTCAGATCCTATCTGCCTTAGAGAATTTCTGCTGGAGAGAGTAGAACACTCCCCAGAAAACAGTAACCTCGAAGGATGGACAGAAAGACACTGACTCTCCCAGTGTCCAGCTAAGTACAAGGAAGACAAAGTTTTGATAACCAGAAATAAGCATGTTGGTGCACACTTTACATTTCTGGCTTGGAGCCAGCCCTCCCTCTGCCAGGCTGGTGGCGATGGTAATTGCAGGCAAGCATCAGACTGCAATAACAGAATGGAGGCCTTCTAAGTTCTGCACCAATTTCTTCCAAGAGATTCTGCTTTCTTTTGATCCACATAGCAGAGGAATAAGTTTGGAAGCCCTGGTGGGCATGGTCAGAGCAGCCAGGAAGAGTGAAGAAGAAATGCACCACTTCTTTTCTGATGAAAAACTACTTCAACCCAACACTATCTGTCTTTCATCCATATTCACAAACTTTACAGATGTCTTTGTCCTATTCATGTAACATCTAGTTCTCTATCATAACCACAACAGCTATGATTTCATTAGAAATCAAACACATACACACACACACACGCACACACACGCATTCACACATGCGCACACAGAGAGTTTGGACATCAGAAGATGCATTTCTAAGCAATGTTAAATAGTTTCCACATATAACAAGATGACAGAAAAACTACAGAAATCACAATTCTAAATGATATCTATCATATATAAGTGCTGTACATATATATGATACACAAGGTGAAAATGTATTGATCACAGTTTTATATTTCATGGTCCAGTTAGTAACACAGAATAATTTTTTCCGACCAGATATCCGGCAGTGAAACACCACTTTGTGAAGTATTTCAGGGCACAAGACTGGATGCGATAGGCATGTTGCATATATTGTTTAGAGAAGAGAGACATTCTGCCCAATTCTAGTAGAGGATGACTTCCAGAAATAGCTGGCGCAGTTGTAAATAGCAGTGCAGATGTGCAAGGACAGGAGGCTAGGTGGCTGCATGTGTGAACCCCCCAGTCCTGCTGCCATACACCTGAGATACGGCTCTTCCAGGGAAGGACTGTCCTTCCTGGAGAAGTCACGTCCTCCAGGTCTGAGATTCAGGCTGGTCTCTGGGGTCAGTTTTTATCTAACTATGAAAATGTCATAAAGTCTCCTTTTTATTGGTTAAAGATATGTTTTGCTAATCACTCTACAATTTTTCCAATACCCCCACATGAAAAGGCAGTTAAACATCCCCAATCACAAGCAGATGGTTTCAGGGGGAACAAAAGAGCAACATAACAAAGAAGGCATGGCAGCTGGTACTTTCTGAAGGAAGAATCTGGATCCTGGGGTCACCAGCATCAGGAGAGTCACTGGGAAAGCTCTATGATAGCTTAAGAGGGGCCCCATACCTGAGCAGCTGTGCTCCCTTTTCCTTCCTTCTTTCCTTCTTTTCTCCCTTTGCCCCCCTCCCTCCCTCAGTCTGGACATCCCAGCCACTATGTGGTCACCAGAGCTTAACTTTGATCTTGATGCTTCGCTGCCTTTCTGATGTTCCACTGCCTTCTGCACCATCCAGCACCGGGCGTTCACTTCATGGGCTCCTGCCCACCTCTCAGCATAAAGCTCTCCCACGGCCAGACTGCGTGCTGGCTGGCTGCGCTGTGCGCTTCTGCCTCCTTATCTGTCTGACTGCTTCACTCCCATTTCTTCTGTGTGGCTCACCTGAAATTTGTATAGAGATGAACTTCCTCTGGAAGCTTCTTCTGACCTCTTGGGAATGGCCCAGTGCATCAGAGATAGGCTTTGACAACTTGGGGAATTTCTCTTATTAGAGCAATGATCATGTAGTATTGTAACTTTCATCTTTGCTGTTAGAGATGCCATGAAGACGGGCACAGTCTGACTACTCACCAGTGTGTAGACAGTAAAGGCAGGTGGGGTGACCCTGAATCATGAACTGACATTAAGAGTCCAACAGAGCAAGTTAACAGGTTAAAAGTTCATCAGGAACTACCGTGATCAGACTCAAGAAAATAATCATCAGAAAACTACTCAGAACTAGTTAAGAAGGTTAGGACTTGTCTACCTTTGTGAAAAAGACTTTTTGAGTTGACTTCAAGATTTAAAAATACTTTAATAAAGCTATGCAATAGGATAACACATAGGTAATCAAATGATCAGTTTGGAAAACTTCTCTGAACTCATGGATTGTCAAATATGTTTAACAGTTAATATGATAAAAAAGAAATTCCAGTTCATATCCTGTTAGGGAGAATGAGTTAACCAGAATAGACAGATCAATTTATTCTAAGACTTCTCCTAGGTTTGGCAAGATGACATAGAACTTGTCTAAGAGAAAAGGTGTTCCCTGTCATGTTTGCTGAAGTCACTTCAGAGATTCCTCTCCACCCGCAAACATCTCATGGTGCACGCGAGTTTCTCAGAATTCATTCTGAAACATGTCTGTCATTTATACCAAGGATCAGCGAACTCAGGTAAGGGCCATGTCTGGCCAGACACCTGCTTTCGTAAATAAATATTTGCTGGAGCACAGTCATGGCTCATGAAGGCGCTGTCTGTGCCTACTTTCGCGGTGCATGGTTGAGTGACTGCAGGGAAGATCAGAGAGCCTGGAAAGTCAAAAATAATTGCTACCTAGCCATTTACCAAGACTGTCAGCTGACTTTGGATTTACAGTAATATTTTATTCTTTTCTTAGGCTTCCATATAAAAGTATCCCCTGGGTGTGATTAGGGACTCCTAATATTAGCTGGACCTACTGCAAGGAGTTAGACAAAACTGTTGCACAAATGCAGGATAAGCAGTTCACAAAACTGAAGACAGCACCTGTTCCCACACACTAGACTGACAGACGGTATTTTCTAAAGTGAAAGCAAATGTTTGATCCTAATAACATTCCGTGTCTATCCATGGGGTACCATCTACCCTTTGCTCAAAATCCTATCCCCACTTTCCCTCTGGTAACTTCAGTTCTGCTATAGTTCCAGGACAAATTTTTGTTTAAAATACCTCTGGAGAGATAATTTAATAAGACACTAACACATTATAAATTTTATTGAAGATGACTGAACCTTTTTGTAAGCATCTGAAGGCCTAATACTGGTGACCTAAAGGGCCTGCTTTATGGTAAAGACAAATTTTGATTACACAGGAGTAGAAGTGGACAAGGTTTATGGCACAGACATGGTCAAAATAAATCTCAATTCATGTACAGTAGATATATAGCATGACAATTGCATCCTTATTCCAGTTGGTAAAGAAAATACAGAGCTTTAATTCCCAGAAGAAATGAACTTTTACGTTTTTTCACTTGTGAATCCAGATGATTAAACTTATTCAAATATTGGTTTAGTGCAGAGCACATTCAAGATTATTTTTTAAATGATTAGAATCAACTTGCTTGGTGAGTAATTTAATAGAAAACAGTGAAATGGAAAGAAATAATTCAGTTTGTGGTAAGTTCTAGTGATCTACATTTGTAAGTATAAGAGCTCTCCGTCTCCATAACGCATCAGAATTAGCCTGAAATTCTGTCTCTCGCATTCTTTTCTTTCCTCATCCTTTCCAGCTCCCATTTCCCCCAAATCATTTGACAGACACAGGTCTGGGGTCTGCTTTTCCTCCCTGCGTGCAGATAACCATCAGATTTGACATCGGACATCCTGGGAGGAACTCTTCAATGCCTTTAGACTCATCATAGAAGTCTTGGTTGATGCTGCTTTCTTTTTCTCTTGTGCTAAGAATATTTAACACACAGGGTTTGATGGTTTTTATAAGGCATACCTTTGACTAGAATTTCAAAATAAAGAACATGGGTTGTCATGCCCTTACATGCCTTGAAATGAATGGCCAAAATGATTGCATATAATGCATAAAGGGATTCAAACATGTGTGCTTTGAAAAAGGAGGCCAGCAAACCAACAGACATGCACACCGAGCTCCAACGCTGCCTAAACGGATGCCCCAGAAAGAGGACAAGGCCACCCAAATGCAGTTCACCACCCCAGGGGAGGCTACAGTTCTCCATTCTCTTCTGATGTGAGAGGTCTGAAGGATGTTTCTATTGAAAGTCACACGGGCTTTACAAAGCATGGTTCCTAGACATGATGTCAATGATGTCACCTGCCATTCAACCAATAATACTGTCACCGACGTCCAATCTAGAAGAAAAAAATTATCTTACAGGATGACTGTGAAATGACAGGTAGGTCGCCACTGGAAAGTGTCATTTTCCCAGTTGCAGCCTACAGCCCAGAAGGCCAAACCACAGTCCAGAGCAAACCGGCGCAGCATGAGGAGACTGGGACGACCACGAGCAGATCCCGGGCTTCTCCACCTCTGCAGCCCCCCACTTCTCTAACAGGACCCTCTCCAGTCAAATTTCACTGACTGCTTCAGCCTTACCCCACCACCTACAAGCCACTCTGCCCACAGACGCCACGCAAAGGTAAACTGGATATCACATGGCGACCTCGCTTCATTCTGGCTGTTTCCTCCATTCCTCCATCGAATTCTCACCTTCCAAACACATCTCTTTGCCACTTGCCACAGGTCAAAGATACCACTTCGCTTTGAAAGAGAAAGGCTCATTTTCTGTGCCTCTCCTGTGCTAATTATGACATCAACTTGTATTATAATTGCAGGTTAATTCCTTTATAAGGATGTTAAGCTCACAGAAGTTCAGAAATGTCCGCTTTAAAAAAAAAAAAATGTTTTCACCCTTCTCAACATGCTCAGAGCATTGCCCCCACCACAGGGACTGTGCCTGTGTTCACCAATGTTCAAGGGCAGATGCAGGGTGTCTAGTTACCAGTCAAAGCTGACATCTGCATTTTCCAGCACTTTCTTTTTAAACTACCTTTAAAAGTAGGGACAACTGGAATTATTGGTCTGTCAGCTCTGGAATTCTCTCTGAGCTCCAGAGTTCCTAAAATGCTTCTCTAAGTGGTTTCTGAAAAAGCTCTGGAATGTGCTTGCTCTTTGCTATGCCTGTAAAATTATCCCAAATTGACTGCATGGTCCAGATGCGTGAGTCCACGGAAGCAGGCTTGGTGAGCTTTCGCTCTGGCTCCATTGTTTTAGGACTGAGTTTACCTCACGAATTTTTCCCTCCTTATATGATGAGCATCTTCCTCCCCTGAGCGACTGTGAAGACACAGTTCTGTGTTTATGGTCAGAAGGAAAAGGTGTCTTGTTTTAAGAACTGAATCAGCCAGTAGGAAATCCTGCATGCTCATTTTAGTCCAATTTCATTTTCTCTCTGATGTCTGTTTCTCTCCTAAGCACAAAAACAGTATTTTGGTTGTTCTTTAATAACTAAAGAGAAACAAGCTTTAGAAAAAGGTGGTGCAAACCAGGCATTGGAGCTGAAGTTTTTTTTTTTATCAATACTTGTGCATAATCCTCAAAGAGGCACCAAGGGATACAGATTTAGGTGCCTCAACGATAGACACGACTCTGCAAAAGCCCCCTTGGGGAAGGTGTTTATTCTTTTCCTGCTCTTCCCTGTATTACTCAGTCTCATACAACTAGCAGTCTGCTGTCCACAGCATTCCTTCTGATAATAAAGAAAATGGATAGTCCCTTTTCTTATTTTTTTAAAAATGTCTCTGATCATTTCCTCCATTTTTGTCCTAAAAAAAGTTGGCTTTTTAGTTGATTTTATTGAAGGAATATTGCATTTTCAGATTATCCAGGTTTACATGACAGTAATTTTTTTATCTTAATATAATACAGTAGGTTTACCACTATTTCCTTTTTCCCTTCACTATACAATGAATCCCCTTTATTCTGCTTGCTTGTCCTCCATGCCTCCCCATCTCTTCCCACACACTCTGATTTGCTTTTGTTCCAGTAAAAGTCTATTTTTGCTGGATTTAGCTCTTTTTTTAAAATTTGGTTTTTAAATTGAGTTCCTTCATTTGCTTTCTATATCTGTATACTACATGCGTGATATCATGTGACGCTTGTCTTTCTGGCACATCTTGTTAAGTTTATTTCTTTCACGTCCACCCATGTTACCACAAATGGCAGAGCATCTTCTTTTCATGACTGCATAGTACTCTACTATATATATTTTTTCAAGGGTGATTTAGTTTGTTTAAAGATCTTGAATATTGCAAATATATAATGCTGCAATAAACATGGGGGTGCAGATATCTCTAGAAATAAGTTGTGTTTTTAGGATAAATACCCAGTAGAGAATTAACTGAATCATATGGAATTTCCATTTGAAATTCCTTAGGAATCTCAATACTGATTTCCAAAATGGCTGCATAATTTTACACTCCCACCAACAGTGAATGAGAGCTCCCTTTTCTCCACTTCCTCTCCAGCACTGTTGTCTTCTTTCTTTTGGACAACAGCCATCCTTACAGGTATCAGCTGATACCTTAGTCTTGTTTTGATTTGCATTTTCCTAATGACAAGAGAAGTAGAATACCTTTTCACATGCCTGTTGGCCATTTGTATGTTGTCCTTGGAGAGCTGTCTATTAAGGTCATCTACCCATTTTTCAATTGGATTGTTATTTTTTGTGATTGAATTTTATGAGTTCTTTATATAGTTTGGATATTAACCCCTTGTCAGAGATGTGATGGGAAAATATCTGTGCTGTTAATGGGATTTTTTTTGTTTCTTTGTTTTGATGTTTCCTTCCTTAGCAGAAGCTTTTTAGCTTTGATGTAATCCATTTATTTTAGATTTTATTTCCCTTGCTATTAGAGTCGAGTTGCCAAAGATATCTCTTAGGCCAATGTCCAATAGAGTTTAGTCTATATCTCTTCTTTAGATTTATTAAATCTTTTGTTTACAATGCTACATTAACTTTTGAATATTCTTCTATGTATATTATGGTTTCCAGCCTTACATCTAAGTTTCAATAAATTTTGAGTTTACGAATTAGTATAAGTTTGAAAATGTGACCATTACTCATTGTTGTTCATCCTTATCATCTTGGAGTAATAATAAGGAATAAGAGTGTGTATGGTCATGTGTGTGTGTGTGTGTGTGTGTGTGTGTAGGCCTATGCATACTTAGGCATCACACAGCTATACACGAACACATATGGCTTGTTAATACATTCTTTTTGCACGACAAAACTGACCACCTCTCGTTTACTGTCCTCTAGCTGCAAATGCGTCCACTGTCCACTTCCTCTGCAGTGTCCCCATTCATCCTCTCAATATGACTGTTAACTCTGTTTCTCTAATTGTGTGTCCTCCTGGAATTCAGGTCCCAAATTTCTGTATATTGTCTTGAAGGATCCCATTCAATTTGTTAAAAATCACGTGTGAAAAATCCATTCAAAACAGTAGGGTTCCTTCCACATCACTCAGCCCTGACATGAAACAGCCTATCTCAGTCACATCTAGCCTCTGCTCTTCCAGTCACCCAGGCTCGAAGACCTGAGCATCTTAGGGATAGCCCCATGTTTACCTCCCTGGTTCCCCACACTCCATCACCCTCATCCAACCAGAGAAAAAATTCATCCAGAGCCAGACCTCGCACAGATCTCACATGATTAGTGAAGATTAATCATTATCGCATGGAAACTCTCACGTATTTGACAAAAATGTAACCATTATGATCATCATGCTGAATACTTTTAAATGTTCCTGCTTTCATCTTTGCACATGGCTTCCTTTTCATTTTTGATTTATCCTGAAAATTCTGACAATCTTTAGGATCTTACTCAATTCATCTTCTCCCAACTACCTTGGAGGCCAGGAGAGTGCATGGCCAATGCCCCTTATTCTCCTCTCCTGGAGCCCTCATTTTGACTCTTCCTTCAATCAGACATTGCACCTCAGAGTAACATTAAGTTAGATCTACAATGATTACAATATCAGGTTTATGAATTTGAGTTTGTAATAAAAATGATATCAAGCTATATACAAAACTTTAATTCAATAAATTAGTAGTTCATTCACAGGTTCACTTGCGTGTCCTCAGAGGATAAACAGAACAGATATAGCGATAACATGCAAGGTTGAGGGGTTAGCAGAGAGAGCTCATATGATCCTTCCTCAGCCCCCACACCAAGCTAGTTCTTAAGTGAAACAGGAAAACATAAGACCACTTACAACAAGACGTATCTTTCTTAATGGATGCAAGTAAAACAACACTTAAGGAAAAACAGCTCCTAAATATGTAACACACAGTGGGGTAAGGGATTTATTAATGAAGGAACACCGCGCATTGTGATTCTTCAAGTAATCTTAAGTCATTTCTAAACACAGCACAGGGCTTTCTCATTCTCTGCCCCTGAAATGCACGTGGAGGACAGAGGAAATGGAGAGTTGGGGACTGGTGGACGGGACTGTTGTGTTTGAGCTCCCCTCTGCTCTTCCTTATCAAAGGCCAGTGGCACCTGCAACATGGTGGATTTCAGAGTTAAGTGCTCACTCACACTTATTCCGTGTTAGGGCTCAATTCTCAGGAGACCAGGGGCCCTGCTAAGTGGAACATGGCACTAAGACACAAACACTTGATCACACTTGGACCAGGAATCTGGCAGTCTTGTTATTTGTTTATTAAATGGTTTTCCTCTGGGTTTTATTTTAAAAGGCTGCTTCTGAGTCTGAGCGCTTTATGTGAACAGCACGGTCTTTGTCCAATGGCCTTTCAAACCCAGGGGAAGGTGCTTACTCTTCATCACAGGTGCAGAGGACTGGAGCTCTGCTCCTTTAGGATGAAATATATCCTCCCTTATTTTTCAAACTAATGGTAGCCACTGAGTCATCTATTTTCTGTAACTGACAAAAAATAGGTTTCCCAGAGCAATTGGGGACTGAAATAAATAGTGAGGATTTATCTTGGTCCATCCTACACCACGTCCACGCACACCATCTGGCTGTGACCTTTCATGCAATTAACCTGTACTGATGCTGACGGCTGCTCTGGCCTCTCCCAATAACCACGCACTGCACAGGTCAGCGATGGGTGGGAAGCTTCTTTCTAAGACCACCATGGCACAGCAGAGGCATGGTCCCGATCTCTAGCTGAGAGACATCAACTCCTCTTCCTGAATCCTGACCTGTTATCCAACCCAGAAAACATGTCACTCATACCATGGGACACTGAACAGGACATTTTGACTTCTTCCATTTGATTCAAGCGGCAATTCTGCCACTTCATTCATGAGAAAAGAAAAAGTGCCATGGAGCATCTCTGTAATGGCAGGCACCCCTTGCTGGGAGACGAGCCTGGCCCCCTGAAGCTCATCTGGAACTATCCATACCTTAATCTCGGCAGAAAGAAAACCCGCCATTCTCAGTCTGACATTCCACAGAGTGAGCCCCCTCTCCACCGTTGCTACACGTGCAGGCAGGAATCAAAAGAAAATGAAGAAGCTTAAGCTCTGTGTTTGGGAGATTGTTTCTTGTGTATGTTCCTTCTTTGCAGCAGATTTCGGGTGCTGGTGCATCGCAGAGCTCCAGCCCCTCCCTCCACTGGTCTCCCTTGTTCCCTTCTCCTTCTTTGGCCTCACATCTCCTCTCACAACTCCCCCTTTCAAGCAGGGTCGGAGGAAGGCCTGTTTTGCTTAGCTGACTGTTAGAGGTTGCCAGCGTCATTGCAGATTTCTTACTTAACCAGGAGATATGGCTGGTGGCTGTCAGGACAGACAGTTGGTTACCAGGATCTCATGTTCAGTTTTACTCCCAGCATCTTGCCTGATTTTATCTGGAAGAACCACCCCCTACATCATTTAACCTGGGATTATGTTCAGGCTAAAAATAAAAAGTGATTATCACTCAAGTGCTATAGATGTAAGGGGCACTGTGGACCCTGCAGGGCATGTGTCCTTCCCTGGAGACTGAGGTGCTGAGTTCCTCTTAATGACCTCTGCTTGCTCTCTACAGTGCTATTCTAAACTAGTCGGAATCGCCTGTACAGTGCCCTTTAGTTTCACAACTCAATTGCAGAGATAAATACTGGAATGGCCAATGTCAGAGGCCGGCCTAATGGTGTCCCCGCAGTCAGTTAAGATGGCGCCTCCACTGGCCGCTAGCTAATTAAGAGCTGAGGGAAGCCTCAATGTCTGGGAGCCAGAGAGCCTCCTTGAGCGTGCACTTTTGCCGGTGGCATTCTGAGAGCAATCTGACATGTCCTCTGGTGGATGCCACTGCGCTTGCTTCAGCAAGTTTAAGTGACTCCAACCTGTGCCATTGACTGCCAATTAATTTTAAACCAAATGTCTGGGAGAGGTTGCATCAGGCGTCCTGAGAAAATTAAATGTGACACATGTAGGATAAGCAGTGTCATGAGCAGTGAGTAGCTTTAAAATCCCGAAGTTTACCTTCCATTGTGCTTGCTTCAGGAAGAAGAGAGGCTGTTGAGTGCTTTGGGAATTCTCGGTTAACCCTACTTACCCTGTCCAATTTCTTCAAGCAGAAACATGTATTTTTTCTTGCCTTCTTTGCAAAAGGAAGTTAATAATAGAATGTTGAGGAGTTCTGTTGGCCTGGGGAAATGCTGAGTACATAGATGGCTGTATGGTTGTTAGCATTTTCCAGACCCTCATTTCACTTCATATGAAGTCAAACTAAGAAAAGGGCTTAAGAAATCCCAACTCCAGACCTGAAATTGTCATTCTCTACAGCTGCACATGGAACAGCTCAGGAAAATGGACTCTATTTGAGGTCTCTCAAAATTCACACAAGTTGAAGAGTACAATTTCTCAAACACCCTGAATCTGGCCCTGAGTCCCAGAAGACGACTATTGAAATCCAGGAGGCAGAACAGTGAAAAAGTCATGGATTACGTTCTACCCCAACAAATTAAGAAGTTTTATAAGTCTCAGCTTCCTCAACTGCAAGATATTTGCTATTCAATCATGATTCATTGTTTTACTATTTCTGTGCTCTCCAATAAATCATCATGGACATAATCAATAAGGGACAATATGGACTATTTCCCTTCTTCCTACTTAATTATTTTACCTATATCTCTTTAACAGGCGATCCAAGAGAAAGTGAAGTAAGCACAGAGAGAGTATAAGTTGCATCATCAACCTTGCATCAAGACAGGAAGGATATATAAAATGTTACGTTGTGACAAAGAGTTTTACTTTTTCTTGAATATTTTTTGATCTTCAGTTAGCTATTAAACCATAATGCATATGGAGTTGGCTATGTCATTTATTAAATGCACTTCTATATGTCTGAAAATGACTCATATTTAGAATTTATAGTGTGGACACATCAGGTTGAAACAGCCGCCATTTTTATAAAACCATCTACAGTGATGAGCAGTATCTTCTGACACCCAACACCTGGAAGTGGGAACAGAAATATATATATAGATACAATTTATCCCTCTTACCCTTCTCCTTTGCTCTACAACCACACATCTACTTTCTCAGTTGACTGCCTTCTGTTTTGTTATGAGATAAATTAATACTCAGTGCCCATGAGACTTGCGTCCCAGATAGCTGCTCCACAGCCCAACTGAGTGGTGCCAGGCAGTATGACGCAACTCCATGCAATCAAATTATTATTTAGCATATTTAAAATGCAAACACATCAAGTGGTTACCAATCATGAAGGGAAATAAACTTCTAAAAGGGAGGCAAGTAAATTCAATGGTTACTGTCTTCTTTAGATGAGTCTTATAGCTCTCAATTTTCTAACCATCTCAGTGTAAAACATATTCACTGGTGCACACACTGATGATGCAGATGATGGCAGACTATCTCTTCCTCTGCCACCTTCCTTGTTAATAGATGATGTGTATTTGTTTAAAGACATTCCTTCAATGTAGTTACTCAATCTACAAAGAAAAAAAATTAGAATAACATTGAGTTCCCTCCTAGTGCTAAGCTGCTGCGTCAGTGATCTGTGGCAATTTAAAGAATGCAAAACAGTATTACTTGATGCAAAGTAATTCCCACTCATTCCTCTCAGCTATCACAAGGAGGAAAAAGCATGACTCTATCTTAAGAATCCCACAAAGTCTTCGAAGTATGTAAATGTTCTATGTCAGGGAGCAAAGCTTGGGAATCTGTTTACTTACAACATTTATTTCAGATGTTTTCCTTTTTGTGAAGAAGATAAAAGGAAATCATGTACATGAAACTAGAATCCCTCACTGATTTTGCACCAGGCCAACTCCTGCCAAAGGACAAAATGTCAAAGCTTGTTTTGTAAGTGTAAATAACACACACTTCTTATATTGAGTCTCTTTGGGGATTTTACTTAGGGTATTTCCAAATACTATTGTTCTCACGATTACTATCTTAGGTGGAGATTAAGGGGGAAATAATGAAGCTGGTGAACTAAGAAAAATCTGCTTTTTTTCAAGGCACCTATTGAAAAGAAGCTATGTCAACTGACAAGGATTCTTGAGACACAGTGTTAGGTTGCAGATGCTAGATGAGCTGAGGGTCACAGGGTAAGGTAAAGCATTCACCTGGAAAATGCATATTACACTCAGAAAATTCTCATTCTAATAAATGAAATTTATTCAAATCAAATCATATCCCTATATCACTGTTTTCTATCTTACTGGCTTATGTTAATGTCAAGAATAAACTGCCATACTAAACTAGTCAATTGCACTATTATGTTGCTTGTGAATAATCCTTAAAGAAATAATTACTAGAAATCAATAAATATCATAACCTTTAACCTAGCCTTCAAATTGATCAATAGTCTTCAATATTTAGAACAGTCATCGTAACTGAGCATAAACTCCCTAAGTTTAAAGCTATAAGAAAACATTCTCAAAACAGGGAATAGTTACATCAAAAATACTTGTTGGTGCACCCTGGTGACCTAGTGAATAAGGCTACTGGACACAGTCCACATGCATCTCAAAGACCCAGGTTCAAGACCCAGGGCTGGGGGGAATAAAGAAGATGAACAACTAAATAAAGCGCTTCCTCCTCCTCTCTTCTCCTGCCTGCCTGCCTACCTACTCACCTTCATTCCTGCCTGCACCTTTCCATTAGGGGAAAAAAATCATGGCATATACACATTTTATGATATTATATGATAATTTAAAATATTTCATAAAATAACATTATGACATTATTATGATTAATGTGATGACAAATATTTCATAAAAAGGCAATGTGAACACAGAACAAGACAGACAGACAGAAATGACAACTTCCAGACTGGATTGCAACATAGATGACAATAGTTTTCACAACACTGGGGAAGAGATGCCTCCCACACTTTGCTGTATTCACTTACAAGAGCTGCTGAACTCAGAATTTATTGTCTGCAGGTTGCGAGTGAGTCTGAGATCCAGCTGTCCCCAGGGCACTGCACCCCAGAAGGCCTCTCCCCCTGCTTTGGAGAGGTCCTTGTCTTTCCATCTTCACCAGTTGTCCTCCCTTTAGGCCTAGGTCCATGCTTTCCCCTCTTTTTCTGTACTCATCATGTAGGGGTAGGGGCCCCTACTCCAGTATGAGATCATCTTACCTAATCGTATCTGATGACGCCCTATTTCCAAACACAATCATACTCTGATGCATCGGGGCTCAGGGCTTCAGCATACACGTTTGGTAGGGCAAATGACACTGACTTATGGAGAGAGCAGGAGGGAAGGAAAAGGTTTTCAATCTACCTCTAGAGGAGCCTTAGAGGAGATGCGCCTTCCCACCACCTCTGGACACAGGAGCAAGAGCACTTGACCTGAATGGTGACCTCAGGAGAAGAATGCTAAGCTGCCCCCTTTAACCCTTTGTTTCACAGGCCCATTTTCAAGACTGCTGGATTTTTCCCTCTAAGGTTAAAAAGTATGACAAGAATGGAGGGAGGGGAAGAGGGAGGTGACATACATCATAGGTGATGTGTACCTGATGGATTATTATAATTAGACTTTATCTTCCTAAATATCCTTATAATCTTGGTCCCTGACACCAAGGCACTTCAGAACTGCAAGGAGGGGACAGTTAATGGTAGGATAGCTCTCATATTTGGGTCACAAGGTATCAGAGTCCCCGAAAAGGATTTTACCTGCTTTAGGCTAAAGCCCATGCCCAGTAATTTGTCATAAACATGTTTGATGAAATGAAAGCTATATCTTTACATGGCAAGAGAAATATGAGGCCAGAAGGAGACGGGTGACTAAACAGATGTGAATAAATAAACTTTAAAAAGTACTCAAAACAAAATACACATCCTCACATCTTGGGATCTTCATCCTGATATTACTACTGAGACTTCTGACTTTCTCAGCTCTACCAACTCTTAGCTAGTCTTCCGTACTGACGGGTGCACGAGCACCTGTGACTCTAGCAATTACAGGCCTTTGAGGCAGAAACCTAGCTGTTTCCGTGGCCCCTAGACCAGTCCCAACAGTCTACGCAAATGTGCGGTGTGATTCTCTCCATTTGCCCTTTGAATGTGTGTCTGAACCACAATTCTCTCCCAACGGCAGAAATTCATGGCCTCCTTTCATACAGGCTAGAGGCAGACAGTAGGGGCCCAGTGTGTGGTGGGATTAACTTTGTTCCACTCACTTCTATGCATAATAACCCCACATAGCAGATAACAGTTTTTAAAACCTGTTTTATACATAAGAAAAGTGCCACACACAGATATTAAGTGACTTCTCAAGTTCACACTGGCCAAACACTGGAGCCAAGATATAAACTGGATTCCAGAGGATTCTAGGATCTGAGCTAGGATTCTAGAGTTGGGCTTCTGAGGTTAGGTTCTGCAACACTGACTTGCATGACATCAAATGTTGCGCTTCTGAAGCGGAGAAAGAAGACAGTTATTTCTGTCATCCTATAAAAATTGCTAGGCTTTGATAGCTTAAATTTATATTCACTTGCAATTTTTGAGGCTCAGGCACATTGTACTTATTTGATTTGACCTTACCTCAAGTGGGTCAAACCATTTTTTCGATATGTATTTGAGAACATTAATTTAATATTTTTAGCATAAGACACTGGTTTTCAGGTCAAGCTCTTGAAAAACAGTGAATTAAATAACAATTGGTCTCATCTTCTAAACTCAAATATCACTATCCTAAGAGTCATTGGGGAAGCCTGATAATAAGTTTAGCTCTGTGTATTTGAGTCAGCCTGAGAGCAACAGGATTAGGTTTAAAACTAGGGATGAAGAAATGAATTTAAGTAAACTTTCCGCCCCACTGAACTTTGTAGACTTGAAATTTACTCATAGATCGAGATATTTCTTAAAAGGTTTCCTGATATATAAATGTCACCTGTGAGTTATATGGTATAGGTCTAAACTGCTTCACCCTTAAATCCCTGCCTATCTGAGAGTCCTCTGGACAGTTCTTCAAAGAAAATGGAATTGCATGTGCAGCAGCTGATTCTCAGGATTTTGTCCAATCACTTTTCCTTGTGACAGATGAGATCTCATCCTTCTTCCCGGCACTGAAAACCGAACTGTGGGGTGTTCTTGGAAGAAGTCTTCAAAAGCACTGCCTCAGGAAAGCAAAAGACTTCACCCAACCAGAATGGCAAGTAGTTCCAAACTGGCCCTTTTTTAGACCAATTTCAAGAATTCTGAAATTATATTAGCAAAAGGCATCTTTTTCATTCAATCTATGTGCAGTGAGTTCCTTGCACACAAATGAACAAAAGTTTCCCTTCTCATTCAAATGTTCAGAATCTTCAGAGATGCTACCACATCAAAATAGGAGATTGTCAAATCTTGGACTTCATTTTTAAATTCTAACAGAGAAGCAGGGATTCTCTTAAACACAACCTCGTCTGATTTAGATTAGAACAGAGGACTTTCTGTAGTGAAAGCACAGTCAACGTGCAAATTGCGATGTGATAGAATCACTAAGTACTGAGAATGAGGAGCCCACCCTCTCCAGAAAGCGGACATCCTGACTCACGTGCCGTCTGACCAGCATCCCCACATGGGAGAGACAGAAGGACACAAACATGGACACTGATTGCTTTAGAAAGAGCACACAGCCGATTTCCTGACAGCATTCACAACCAGAACCTGGGAGCTGGGGAGAAACCAGGAAGAGACACACTTGGAAGGAGAGGAAACACAGGGATTTCGGGGTCACAATGCAAGGACTGTAGAAGGGCTGAGGGCAGATTAAAAAGGGAACACACAGTGTTCAACTGTTAGGAATTTGATGCCAGTACCTGGCACTGGCAAGTGCAGAGTTTGTCCCGGAAAGAATTCAAGGGGAGACGCCAGGTCCCAACACCATGCAGACAGTTTATTAGAAAACGACTAAATAGAAGTGATGCATGCAGACTGGGGTTACAGGAGCAAGAGGATGACTTGTCAAAATGGAGTCTCATGTATATGGGGGGGAAGGGACCTCCCTTTGGGAGTTCCCAGGGGTTATAGCTCGCCCATGAGTCAGAATTCAAGGGGTACTTATGGGGTGTGTCCCCAGTTCAGGCTGCTAGGGAAGGATTCCAGGTTTTCCAGCCAGTCCCTTCTCTTCTCTCCCTCATAAAATGTAGCCCATCAGGAACACTAACAAAGGTGATCTTTTTGTGGAAGTTCAAGATGGCAAGCTCTCACTAGGCAACCAGCTTTCAGAAAGACATCCTAATAAAAATGTCCTCATACGTTTGATAACCACTCCAATCTAAAACAGTTATCAGAAGAAAATAAGAAAGACACAAAAATGTATTAGCACCCAGTACAATCTTTTACAGACGAGACGGTGTCTGGAGAGTGTACATCACTGCAAAGACAGGACCGGCTGTGCCACAGAGGCCCCAATGCCCAACCTGCTGTTCGTCTGAGGTTCTTACACCCGTGCATTCATGTCCCCACCAACATCGGATCATCACGACTAAACGTGTTTCCAGGAGACAGCCAAGCAAATGAAAAGAAGAAAGAAAAAAGTAAAGAAAAGTGAAGAAGGGAAGCAAAAAGAACTGTTTTTGTTCACTTATCAGCAACCCTAGCATGCAAGGCAGCAGTGTTCTACAAACATTTCTAAGGTGATGGGACAAGGGACAGGAAGGGTAGTGTAACTCATTCACACGTCACAGCTCACTTGGAAAAAAAAAAAAAAAAAAAGGGTGAAATAAGACCAAGGCTCCAGGGTCAAGGCCGTCAGAGACAGAACAGTGCCCAGGGCCCTGTGAGGACCAGAAGGAGCCAGCGTTCCCTCCCACAGCAAGCGACTGTGTTCTCCGCTCAGCAGTTTCTCAGAAAAGTGCCTGGTTGTAGAGGAGCAGCTGGTACCACAAAGCAGGACGGACATGCAACCCTAACGTCTCCATTTTCTCAGGGAGAAACTGCGGCCCAGTTCACGTCACATGGACAAGGTTACAGTCCACCGTGCAGGCAGGTTCACACCCTAGTTTTGTACAATGAAGATGCAAAGCAAAAGTCAGGACGGAACTGATCCTGTCCTCTGCCCTGCGAGCGCCTTCAGTCCAGTGTGACCTGCGCCCTGTTACTTAATAGAACAGTACGATTTGCTTTCCCACTGATCTTCCTCCCCCACTTCTGGGTTTATGAAAATATGAAAGCAAACACATTTTAGAGCAATATGCATTTCTCCATAGCATATATTTAAAAAACTATCAGTGTAAATAAGAATATTGACTGCTCAATTTGCTGAAGAAAGTAACTACTGTTTTGCAATAAATAATCACTCTGATCCCCACTTATGTTTTTAGTAAATGAAGTTAATTTGTGAGTGAGATTGGAATTCTTTTCTCTTTAGTTATCTTGCCTAAAGTCAGAAGTTTTATAATTAGTGACTTTTGTAAAACTGTATTTCCTCCACTAGTCAACTTCTACTTTGACAACTTTAATTTTTAAAAATACAGGCTCTAGTAATAGGTAATGCCTGGTAATTGTTTCCCTAGTATGAACATGTTGTCCAAAAGAAAGATGTTATTCCTTAACTTGTCACCAGACCTTGGAGAAACTACTAAAAAGATGGAGGAATAACAGCTTTTTCTTTACTTTTCTTATCTCAAATAGATGATCCTCCAAAAAGCAGCAGGTTTGCCAGTATATCTAACCAAATTGGTCACTACAATAATAGATTGTTGAAAACGAAGTTAAAAAGTCCAGTGTGAGTTAACAAGTCCATTACTCTCAAAATATGGCTTTGGGCACATTTGAAAAAAGAGAAATGCAAAATCTCCTTGCTCAGTATTGTAATGCCAGCTCAGTTTTAATTCTTTAATCCATATAAGGCTGAGATTGTCTCTTACAAGATCAAGTGTTAGAGCAAACACTGCCACGGGTTATTTCTGGTGGGTGTCAGGAACATCACATGAAATCTCGTTACAGATATAAAGACAGGTTTTACTGGAGTCGGAATTTGTAGAATTGCATGTGTTAGCCTCTCTCGGGCATTCATGACCATGAATAGTGGAACCACAATTCTACTCATCAGGTTGAATCTTCATTCTACAGACAGTACAAAAGGGGCTCAGAAAGGTCAAAATCCTCACAAGAAGAGTCTGAAAGAGTCAACACTGTCTTCTGAACTGAAAAGAGTGCTAACGGTGGAAATGTAAATGAATACCCCAAATTGAGTCATTGCACTATTCTCACATTTGGAGCTAGGGAACAATGTTCTATAGGGAGTGCAGCAATTAATGGAAAAACATATCTGGCTAACAGTTTGGATCTTCAAGGACTTACTGTCTTCTGGGTTGGCAGGATGGAGAGATAATTCAATGGGGAATCTGTCCCTCCACTCCCCCCACCCATCCCCTTGATCAACTTCTTCTTAGGGATTCCTGATTGTGCTCAAACAAAACATGCCTCTCTCTACTCAGTGTTATGGGAGCTGGGTGTTTCCTGTGTCTTCTTTTTCTGCTCTGTGAGGGAGAAATACCCAGAAGGCAAAGGGCTAGTCTGCTTTTCTAGTCAACAGCAAAAGAGATACTCTCAAGACCAGTTGCTGCTTCTAAGAGACAAAGGACAATGCACACAGATGACAGTGTTGAATTTATAGTCATCAGCTATATTTTACTCTTTAGGAAGCTCATTTTCCCAGGCCTACTGGCCATTCTTCCACAGTTTTAATGACTTCTCCTTGTGAAGAGAATTCATTTCTATGTGAGTCATCCAGAACACTAGAACATGTTTTTAAAAAATTCCATAGTCACATCACTTAAAAACACAACTTCGAAACTCAGGGAATATTTAACACACAGTTAAAAACAACTGAATATATCATTAAGGTTTATTTCCTTTTATTTTCAAATTTTAAAGACAATTGCTCCCAAATTATTTCAGAAAGTGAAACTGGAAGCAAATCCTTCACTTAATTTCGTCTTTAGAAAGTCATTGTAACACTATTTGCTCAAACTTAAAAAAAAAAAAAGTCTAAAGAATCATCTCTAATTAACAAAAGGGAAATATAAAGAATACCAACAGGAGACAGCTAGCGCATGTAAGAACTAAATCACAGGAAAACTGGAAACCAGGCTCAGAGCAGAAGGAAGCAGACTGTGTTGCTGAGATAAAGATGCAGAGTGACAGTGACGCACACTTGGCAGACAGTGAAGGAGCAGGATTTATTTACTTAGTTTGGATGAATTCTAAGCCAGGGCACATCATGATGAAAATGATAGCACAGCAGCAACGCTCTTGGAAGGAGAAACCCCGCTGCTGTCAGGCCGTGGATGGAATACAGCTTTCTGAGAATCTATACTGATGACAGCGGAGGGGAATGATTCCAATGCCATGGAAGATGTGTGACTGTGCAGCCCAGGTGAGTGCAGAGGGAACGCTATGGAGAGACAGCTCCACTTTTCACTGCTCTCGGGTGAAAATACATCAGCCGTACGTAGGTCTTCTACTGCACTGGGGCCTACAAAGAACAGTCGAGTTGGAATGAAATCAGCAGCTGTGAAAGCAGGAGCATGTCAAAGTACCAGGAATCCTGTATTGCCAGGGATGCCAGGATTGTGACAGACACCACGATCTTGTGGTGGTCACCACGAACCAAATCCCTCCAACAAGAATCAGACAATGGACCCAGCTAAAAAGGACATGAGCAAGTTAGCCCAGGCAATGGTCAAATTGTCCACGTAAGAAGCCAGAGTCATCAACACCAGCACCATCTACTCTCATGCTGATTTCTTGATGGAAAAGCCATGTCATTTTATCGAATTTGTTGACTGTATGTAGTATATATGTATTATGATTGCAAAGTATTTATAATTTTCTTCTCTATTTAAATACCAAAGTCATGATACTTGATGTGGAATGAAGTGTCATAAGTTAACTACACATTGTTAGGTTTTTTTTTTCAAGGTTAATAATGAAATAAATCTTGGTTCAAATTTTACTAGAGAGAAAACATTATTTGCCCAAGTAACACAGTTATTATCACACAGACTTAACAACACATAGATCTGTCAAAAATCCAGCAAACTATCTTCATTTTAAAAGGGATTTTGGGGAAATGTTATCTGAGATAGGTCAGTAAAGTATTTCAATTCTATATGAATCAAGTTTGGTTTGGCTTGGGTTGAATTATATTCATGCTATAGCCTGAGTATATTAATGTCAGCACAGTTGGGTCTCTGTTCCTTAGCTTTGGTGGGAGTGAATGGTCTCTCCTAATTAGGCTTATTATACAGGTTGATGGGGCCAGGGGGTGTCGGCGCACCTGCTGTAGATGCCAGCTCTGTTTCCGGAGGTGGGCTGAAGCCCTCAGCTGACATATCCAAGGAAGAACAATCAGAATCGAATTCCAATAATATAGAAGCAATGACATTACAATGAACATCAAGTCTCAGAAGTTTCCTTGAGATTTAACAAAAACAAAAAAAGATATAGGCATCTTCATTACAAAATGCAGAAGTGGATTGACACACAGGACCACGTGGTGGCAGGGCGATCTATCTGAGAATGATAGAAGCTCTAAGTAAGGAGAATGAGGTGCCCACCTTCCCAGAGAGAAAGGGGACGCTGCTGACTCATGTGAAGTCTGAGCAGCCTCCCCATGTTGGTGAGACAAAAGGATACAAACATGAAAGGAGACTGTTTTAGAAAGAGCACAGAATAAAAAGCCTCTGATCTCATGACAGAGCATTCAAACTGAAACCCAGAAGCTGGGGAGACACCAGAAAGAGACACGACTGGAAACAGAGGGATTCTGCATGGTTCTGCAAAGCAGGATGGACAGATATGAAGACATGCAACCCTAACGTCTCCATTTTCTCAGGGAGAAACTGCAGTCCAGTTCATGTCACATAGCCAAGGTTACAGTAGACTGTGCAGGCAGGTTCACACCCTAGTTTCAGTTTCGTACAATGAAGATGCAAAGCAAAGGCCAGGATGGTACTGATCCTCTGTCCTCTGCCCTGTGAGCGCCTTCAGTCCAGTGTGACCTGCATCCTGTTACTTAACTCAACAGTACCATCTCCTTTCCCACTGATCTTCCTCCCCCGCCTTTGGGTTTATGAAAGTGCTAGAGAAAATACATTCCAGAGCAATATGCAAGCTCTCCATCAAAACAGTAAAGAAAAAGTTTTAAATTTAATTGCGTATGAAGACTTGTGGTTACTCTTTCATGAAAACAAACAAGAACTGTTTTACGGTAAGTAGCAAATCTTATCCCCCCTTATGTTTTCATCAATCAAGTGTATTAAAGCATGAAACACAGGTGCTTAGAATTCCTTTTCTCCTACTTACCTATGTACAAACAAGACATTTTAAATTAGTAGCTTTTATACAACTCTAATCCCTCCAATAGCCAACTTCTACCGTGACACCTTTGATTCTGAAAAGCAGAGCTGCTCAGAGGATCTCCTTCTCCGACAGCTTCCCCAGCACAAGCGCATCAGCCTCACACAGCGCACACCCTTGCAGCCTGCCTGAAGCCCCAAGGGGCAGCCATGAGACTCACCGTGGAGCACCCGCTTCTCTTCCTTCTCCTGATGCTACGGGTTCCCAGGCCTGCTGGAGCAGCGCGCTGTCTCTGCAGGAATTTGTGCTGACAGAGATCTGAGAAGGTGGCGGCCCAGAGTGGGCAGCAGGGGAGAGGCTGGCCCTGCAGTGGACAGGACACAGCTCCAGCATGGAAGACTCTCGAAGGGGCAGATGAGAGGATAACTGAAAAACTTCTAAAATCAACAATGCACATTGCACACTTTTATTTTGTGCTGGCCCTAATTCTTAACTGACATACTACAAGGCATATTCCAAGAAAGTTGCCTTGCTAAGTTGATTATTTGGATATAATATAAATCAATCTCCACATGACTGACTCTCTCTCTCTCTCTCTCTCTCTCTCTCTCTCTCTCTCTCTCTCTCTCTCTCTCTCTGTGTGTGTCTCGCTCTCTCTGTCTCTCTCTCTCTCTCTCTCCATGTATATGTCAATATCACTATCTATGTATCTCTCTCTCTGTACATAGAGATAGAGATATTCTACTGCTGCTAAAAATAGAACCAAATGACATTGTTCAACTACCTCTTTTATTACTTCTAGATCTACATCTTCAAGTGGTAGCTAGACCCTGAGTGGGTTCCACATGGCCTATTTGTTAGCCATTCGCTCCCCTAATGGAAAGCCTTGGTCCCTCCAAAAGCAAAGACAGCATTACTGATTAGAGTCTGCAAAATGTTTGCAAACTAATACATCTCTGCACTTGGTCCTCAGCCACATTAAACTGATGTGTAAGGTACTGTGAGTCAAGAACAGGTAAACAGCTTGAATTTTAAGTAAACGTCTTTATTTGATTTTGGAGTACATTAACACACAGCATATATCCATGCTTTTTGCAGACACAAAATTTTAAATGCCTTGGGATAAATTTCCTGATGGCCTTTAATTTATACAACAAGCCTTAGTCAGTTCCTTTCCTGCATCATCTTTCTTCATGCAGGTCAGGGATGATAGTTTTTTGACAGTCTCTTGGCTTTTCGCTTTCAGATCACTAACCTGTTTATCTCCTTCCTCTAACCTATTTCCAGTTGGAAGAAGAAAAGCCAGTCCCAGTAGAATACTGGCAAAACATCAAATCCACAGAGTGCTAATCAAACGCAAACCCGAAAGGCCTTCTGAGGTGCATGCTGCAGGAAAGCCTCACAGTCCCCAGGATCCTGATCAGCTCTCCTCCTCGCTGGCTTCTGATCTGGGTCTCTCTGTTCCTGGGACACAGGATGATGCAGTTCCAATGTGGGCATGCTCCAAGTTCTGTGCTCTCAGTGGCAATTTCAGAAAGGAGGGAACACAAGCTTGATAGCTTTGGATTTTACAGGCTGCTTGACAAAGTTCATTCAGTATCATGTCTTGCTGTGCACATATTGAAAACTTCCAAAATAGCTGAGCTAGATTTGATTTTTTTTTTTTTAATTTTCCCTATGTGCCTACTAAACTAGTTTATAAATAGCCCAAATTCAAGTTGCAGAACCTTGCTCCTATGAGGCAGAAAGGCTACATTCCTTGTTTCACTCTTTACAGATCAGACAATGTTAGCTCTGGCAACCACATCCTCAGGCCTCGGCTGCCTCATCCTCTACTGAGTTTGAAGGACAAGGACTGATGCATTAGGAGACATTCATTTTCTAGAGACCAAAAAATGCGGAGACACGTTATTTGTCTAGGTAAGTAAAACTCTTCATTACAAAGCATTCTGTCTTCTAGTTTTTTTTATACTTTCTCATTTCTAAAAATCGACTAGATTTCCAAAATGTAAACAAAAAGGTAAAATGGAAACAAAATAGGCACCATATCTTTAATTCAGACCCAATAACGCCACTTCTAGGTATCTCTCGTCACCAAAACTATAAACTCATGTACATAGGGGCACTGTTTATAGTAACAAAAAAAGTTTAAATAATCCAAATGTCCAGTCATGGAAGAATGGATACATAAATTAGATATATTCATAGAGTGGAATGCTACTTGGTAATAAAAATAATGAAGTTGTGATATAGGCTACAACTTGGAGAAATCTTGAAAATGAGAGGTCAAGTGAAAGAAACCAGTTACATACTCCTGGGTTCGAGTCCCAGGTCCAGCGAGGAGACAACCAGTGTAAACAACTAAATAAAAAAAAGATAAAATGCTTTATCATCCTCTCTCTACCTGCCTACTCATTCACCTTCATTCCTGCTGGCACTTTTCCTTTAAAAAAGAAAAAAAAAAAAAAAAAAGATCACAAATTGTATGATGTCATCTATGTGAAATACACAGGATAGGCACATCCAGAGAACCATAAAGGAGATTAATGTTTTCCTAGGTCTAGAGGAGGGTTTAAAAGAAATGAGGAGGGACTGCTCACAGGTAAGAGATCTCTTTTGTGGCCAGATGATGAATATATTGTAAATTGTGACCGCTGCACAGCACTGTGAAGATACAGAAAATAGTGAATTCCACTTTTAAAATCTATTCATTATGTGGAATTTGCATGAATACCTCAATAAAGCTCTTAAATAGATAGTTGGTTGAGAATTTTTCTTTTCCTAATGTTTCCATTTTTTCCACAATGTCACATAATCACAGCGGGTTTTGCAGTAGGGAAATCATGTAAAATGGAGACGCTATATATTTTTATTTGTAAAACCAGAATTGCTTTGATGGAAATGGAGGAGGTGGCGCCATTCACCTGGATTTCTAAGCACTGAATGCCTCCCCAAATGTCCATCTGGTTCGTGGGGACTCCGGGGAGGAGATCTGCACCTCTGTCCAGCATCTCTGTTCTGCTGTTTGCTCTGTCGTCTCCCTGATCAGAAGAGCCCTTCATACTGACTCTGGATTTTATTAAAGGGGTAACCACTTGTAAGTTCAAAGCCAAAGTCGTGCCCCTTCTGCTCTAATCCAGACTGGAGCATACATCCTTCCACACTTGCGTCACAAAGACTCTGACACATGTCACAATGAAGCAACTTCCATTAAGTTGCAGCAGTAAACATACCTTCATGTGACGGACTCTGAAAAATTGCTTTCTCTTTCCCCATTCCCATGACAGCTGTCAACATGTCACAAACAGAGAAAAGTTTTAGAAAAGAAGGGCCTCTCGCATTCCCGACAGTTGTCACCAGCAGCATCAACATAATAGACCATGTTACCAGGGGGAAATAAACACTGTGAGGGAAGCAGAGAATGCACAATAGGAAAAACCCACACCACACTGCCCTAACCTGCAGAAAAGAGAAGCCACCAACACGAGCATCCTTCATAATAACTCCAGAACATTCCATATGGAAAACATCCCTCCCATCTTCAGGATACATCTCAAGCCCTCCAATTCTGCAGAAGGCATCTACCCCAGCTAAATTATTCAGCATCTTTTAATTCACATGTCTTTAAATAACTAACCACAAGACTTGGGTGTCAGGCTCAGATGGACCTGATCAATTTAGGACAGAAGGCAAAGATTTATCACATATACCCATCTGATACAAAATGAGGGACAGACTTGAAACTTGACAGGCTGCTAGAATTGGTGATCAAGTACATTTCTTTTTCTAATTCCAAATAACAATACAGTGAGAAAAAGCTGTCCAGGAAAGAGTTCCTCGGCTATCAGATTCAATGGGGACTGACAAAGGAAGCTGAACTAGATTTTAGTCTTGTTACTCAAGTGAGATGCAGATCCCCCAGCCAGCCATCCCCCGTGATTCATAAAGTCAGAATCACAAGCCTCTCTGTGTCTAGCTGAGTCAGCTTCTACATTTCCATATGTTAATGTTTGAGAAGCACTGCCCAACCCAGGTTTCCATTCTCCCTATACAATGTTTGGACATTGGATTCTTCAGTGAAATATAGACATAAGGTCTTTCTTTTTTAAAAAAAGGAAAGGAGCAGGCAAGAATGAAGACGAGAAGACAGGCAGGCAGGGAGAGGAGGAGGAGGAAGCATTTTATTTTTATTTAGTTGTTTCCATTAGTTGTCCTCCCCCTCACCCCTGGAACAGGGACAGGAGCCTGGTTCCTTGAGATGTTTGAGGTCTATGGGCCTTCAGAGATGGCCGAACTAACTGCTATTCCATCAGGATGCACTCTAGACATTTCTTCTTATTAACAGCTCTGTAGTAATACTTCCATGAGAAAATAAAAAGCAGTACAAAGCACTGCATACTTTATTGCTCTACTAATTCAAAGTTCAAAACATCAGATTTCTCATGTGAGAAATAGAAAGCTGGACAATTGGCGTCCAGGTAAGAGATATTACCAAATGATAGTTAAGACTACATCATTCACGAGCATCTCTTTGGAAAAGAAAACTGCTAAGCATAGCTCTTTAAGTTGAACACACTCCGTGTTTGGTGCTGGGGCAAAGTGACTTTGCAGAGAAGGTGGTAGTTTCAGATTATGGAGACAGAAGCTGGAGTGGTAGCTCATGCGACCCTAAGCTTCCAGGGAGCCACTCATGGTCTCAAGTCTGCTGGGGGTGGGGGGGTACAGGATCCCTTGCTGCCGGCCCCCCTGCAGTGACACAGAGCCTTAGTGACTGAGGGCAGCAGAGCTGGAAAGCCAGGAGCCTCCAGGTTCCAGACATGAATCGGCGGCCCTCTCACTGCTTTGCGGGTGACAGGGCCCAGGCCTGCTTTACCACAGTTCACCACCAAGTCTCTGTGGTGAGATGCTCGGCTGACTACTCTCATGCCTCTGGAAAAAACTGCTCTGGGCTGTGCACTCAAAGCCTCATTTCCCAGAGTGCTCAGAACACTGAACAGACGACTCTGTCATCCGCTTGGACCATCTGTCCACCGGCCACTACTTCCAAGCTCATGCACACTCCAGTATTACTGAAGGGGAGTGAGGAGGCAGAGAAAAGTCGATAGCATTGGGAAAAGAAATTGCAAGGCAGACAGCCACTATATATTTCAGTAGCAATTTTCTATTTTACACATTGAAATGACATACAGCACTAAGAGCCCCTTTGCACTTAGTTGCTATAATATTTACTTCCCAATTATTATCTTTAATCGTAACAGCACTTTGTAGTTATAAAATATCTTGCTCCAAAAAGCTCAAAATGCTTCACATATATTAATTCAACTCGACTTAATATCATATCCTGGGGAGGGATGGCTGTATCCCTATTTAGGGCATAAACAGGGAGATAGATCAATTGCAAATGACTCAAGTTGGTCAACTCAACAGCATTTAAAGCAGATGGCAAGGAAAACACCTGGAATGAGGGACTTTCGGGTGAGTAGAGTTCAGCTTTGCTCACAGAAGGTGAAAGAAGGGGGAGGGTCCCTTCTTTGAAAACCTAATTATAGAAGTCTGCTGTCAAACAAACAAAACGTTTGTTTCGATCGCGTTTGTTTCGATCGCTCCACTATTTTAGGGCAGCATAATTTTGGCTTCACAAAGTATCTGAAAAATTGCTTTGCCTCTCCACTCCCCTTAACCTGCATGAGACCACCTTAAAGGTCACAGATGTACTAGGAGCCAAGAAAAGAGCCAGCAAAGCACAGGCTGCTTCAGATGCAAGACGAGGGCCACCACCAGGCCAGTCCAGGCTGGCTTCGTTACAGACCACGGCTAGTGAGGATGCATGCATTTGAGGCGGGAGGAGAGCTTTGTGAGTTCATCACTGCACTCTTACACCCTAGAACAGGGTGAGGAAAGGGGAGACCTGGAACAAGAGAGCCGAGGCTAATGAATGAATGAAGGCAGCTGCCCCGGGGAGGTCCTCCTGTGGATTCAGCGGTTCAGGCAGACATGACAGAGAACATGGATGTCCAAACATCCAAACATGCATGAGACTGACCTCTAAAGTGTCCAGCGAGAAACCAAACAGCACACAGGCTGCATCTTGAGGTCACAACCAATGGAAACGAGACCACTTTTTCCACCCTGCAAATCAGCTGAAAGGACCCAGTCCTCTCCTGGTCTGAGCAGATGCCGGCTCCATGAGTGTCTGTAGGGAGTTATGTCTTTTTAAAGGAAAAGATCACCCACTTACTCCTGTGAACGACAGTATATATTAGGTTCCCAACTTGAGCACCAAACTGAAATAAAAATATTACATACGTCAGTAAAACTAGTAACTAGACTTGTAGTCTATTAACTGAATTACTCAGAGAAAAAGAAAAGAGAAAAATATATTGACTTACTGAATTCTATGCGATTAACTTCATATTTGTACCAGTAAAATAGAAGTTCTTTTAAAACAAATTTTTTTTTTAAAGGAAATGAAGGCAAGCAGGCAGGTCGGCAGGAAGAGAGGAAGAAGCATTTTATCTGTATTACTGAGTTCTTTATCTGGTTGTTTCCAGGACCCCAGGACCTGTATCTTGAACCAGGGACCTTGGGCTGTATGTGGACTGCACATGTAGGCGAACTAAACTGCTAGTTAGCAGGTTGTGTCAAAATAGGAGTTCTTAACTATGACCCCTCTCTATGGATAATTTCCAAGACATGATAGGGCCTACAAGACATCTCATGTGCTTGGATCCATCTCCCTGGGGTTCTTCTCTTAAACGCACGTAACAGATGATCCCTGAAATTGTTTTAGTTTGAGTATCTGCCACCCGAGGCCAGGAAGCCCATGCTTTCTCTCCAGCACTGAGAGGTTCTTGGAAAACTCACAACAGAGGGTGTAAACAGGATGGCGATAGACTTGGTAGATGCATTTAGCTTTCAAATCTTTATAGAGAGCACTATAACATCTGTGACATGCAGCAAAAATGCGCCCACGAGCCTATGTGGTACTAATTCTCCCTGTTGTGCAGAACTGGCCAGCGGATTCCCTGTTTCTGACCCGAGTTCTACCTCTTTCATTCATGCTTCCGACTAGCGTCACAGGCCTTTGCTGCGGTGGCGCTCAGCAGAGATCACCATGGAATGTGCAGAGTCTGCAGAGAAACTCCCTCCAGAGCAGCTCTCTTGGGAGGACTCTGCAGTGATGGCCACCCCTGGTCTCTATGACATGGTCAGTCTACGCCAGCCGAGACCCCTGACCTTTCAGAAAGAGTCACACTAGACGCTCGAAGATCACTTCCAGACCTGAAAGGACATAGGCCATGTTAAGTTTCCCCATTTGCCAGGCTGGCCCTCTGTGGACAGAAGAACTAGCCAGTGACAGGGTCATCTGGTGTCCCATCTGGTGTTCTGTTACATTTAAGAGTCACTTCTAAAATCATTTTATCAAAATGTTTTTACAAATCAGTTTATCAATTCAGCCTTGTCCTATGCAATCATATCTGTAAGACTGTGCACTGTATTTACTAGTAAATATGTTGGTGTGTGCACACATACACACATACACACACACAATTTCCCTTTAACATATCCTATCTGTGCGTTACCTGATGTTATCAAGCATTCCACCAAAGGTATTTACTTCACACAGTGGGGAAAACCCCCGTGTAAAATCCAAAGTTTACTTAATTTTACTAAAATAGATACTTTAGAGGAACTGTCAGAGCTTTACCCCAACTTCCAGACAGGCTCTGAACTCCGCATCTCAGAGTATTTTGAGAGCGAAACGATCAACAGTAAAACACTTCAGTCTATCCCTCTATATGAATATCTTGAACATTATTTGCACTTCATTAAAATGATTTAGAAAAAAAACAAATAAAAAAACCTTTGCAATCAATGTATCATTCCAGCATGGCCTTTGATGAACATTACAGATTTGCAAAGACTTGAAGTCAGATGTCCATACACACTCACTCACACCTGAGTGAGCCTGAGAAGCTGGTTTCCTTCTAAGAATTCAGGTGAGAAGGTTTAAGAGTAAAGTTATTCTGAAGGCTTTCACATCTCTTCAGTGTAGTCATAGAACACAAAAGGTACTTTCAACAAGAAATATAATCCAGCAAGAGAGGTTAACGACAGCAATCAACTGAACACCCTTGGGGCCTCCTGCAGGGAGGTAGGAGGGGGGGGCTCCAGGGAAGGGCTGCATCCTTGGAGAGCTGTTGCTATTTATCCCTAAGCACACAGCAGACGGAGGGGAGCGCACAGAAATGACTAGATTCACACTCCCACACCCAACAGAGCGGTGCCAGAGACCCGGACTGAACACAAGACTAGCCTCTCCTCTGGGAGTGGGTGTTTGTCCCCGGGGCCAGCAGCGTTGGTCGGCATGGCACCAGCACACAGAATACTCAGCAGTCTGGAGCAGTTCTTAGCAGTGACAGTGTGTTGGAGACAGGGCACCACAGAGGCTCATGCCCAGCAGACAAGGGATATGGAGGCATAAGAACATTATTGTGGACACCATGCTTGTTAGAGGAAGGGGCAGTGACGTGATGTCGAGGCATCATCGGTATTACCTGCTGTAAAAACCTTCAGGTCACTTCATAGGCACAAGAGTGATTTAGTCAAATCAGCCTCCTGGGACTCGGTCACTGGCCCCCTCCCCAACTCCTGGGATTGCTTGGGACAAACGGTGTGCGTTGGAGGGAGAGAGATCAGAAACACAAGAATTGGGAGAAACATCAAGGAATACAATGCAACCTGTATCGAGAGTTACATAATTTCCATCCATTCTGTGCCAACATCTACCAGGCAAAGCAGAATGCCTGACTCTCCAGA
Organism: Solenodon paradoxus; assembly: GCA_004363575.1. NCBI lineage: Eukaryota > Metazoa > Chordata > Mammalia > Eulipotyphla > Solenodontidae > Solenodon > Solenodon paradoxus. Next base: position 441,715 of record RJWH01001172.1, read on the forward strand.
AAGCCCCAGTTCTGAGGCTCTCGTTCTCACTGCATTTAAGATCGGTGTTACATTCACAGAGGGGGCATCCCACTCCAGAGACAAAACATTCCTTTTTCTCTGGATCTCTTCGTGGACTTTAACATCTCAATCCTTTGTGCCATAACGGCAAGATCGATGCTAAATATTCTGGAAGAGGTCCCAGCCCTCACGCTCGACATTCCTCATTCACTCTCATGAAGTCATCTCTCTCAACCAACACGCGTTCGGGCCTCTACTTCCTTATTTACCTTTTTTCTGAGTATGCAACTTTCTCTCTACTGATAAAAGGTTTCCTCTGGCAAGTCTTAAATCTGTCTCCCTGGTTCCCCTTTGCCAACTGCCCAGCGCAGCCAACTTCCCTCAATTCTGTCAGAGCCTCTGACTCAAGCTCTGTATTTTATATCTGACCAGAGAAGTACTTCAGTCCTGTGCAGCTCCCTCTGACGTGCACCCTGAAATACGAAATCATCCTCTCCTTCCAACAGCAGGCCAGGTCCATGCTAATAAGCAAGAGGACTGGGGTGAAATCCCAAGACCAGGCTCATTCTCCATGAATAAGGACAAATTACAGCTTGGCCTGTTCACCGCACAGTGAAACAGTCTGAGAAACCCTGGGCCTATTGACTAAGCAGAACAACTCCAGTCATCAGTCCTTGGGGTATAAGACCTGAAGCTCTGGTAATGTCACGGGCCATGCATGATCAAACATATCTGTTACCAGTGTTTTTGTGCATAAAAATAGCTCAGAAATACACAGCCATTGTGGTATGGAAGGGTGCACAGTGAAACAGGCTTTATTTCACTTTTCTGATTCTACTTCCAACAGAGCCCGCTGCCCAAGAGGACAGGATATCTACCCAAGTTCATGAGACTCAGAAAATCAAAAACAGTCTAGAAGTTCAACAAGAAATAACTTAGTATTCATATTCCAGAAGAGAAAGCCACATGCATATAGAGGGGTTTCCTAATGGAAAAAATTGAGGGGTCAATGACTCGTCTCATTTACTTTTGAAAACTGTCATAAAACTATCTGCTCTTGAACAAGAAGTGTAGCCCTTCCAAGTATCGCTGCCATCAAGCAGAAACATCTCCAGCTCAAAGCAACAAGATCTTGAAGATTTAGATACAGATACAGACATGTGCAAAGTATGTGTGTGTGTACATATATGATACATCTCATCAACTGGTGTGCAGACTATTAGTATGCAATCGCGTGGTGCCTCTCTAACCAGTGTGTGTTTTTATCCCACTAAATAGGGAAAAAAACAAAGAAACCAAAGTCACTGCCCCCCTGCGCTACAACACAAGATTCTGAAATGCAGGC
>RJWH01001173.1:0-64621 GCA_004363575.1 Solenodon paradoxus
CCCCTCAGACTGGGGCTCTCTGAGGCTGGTCTAGTCTCTTTCTTTGTCTGAGGTGCTCAGTGCCCGTTTGTTCCCAGGGTCTGCTCAGCCCAAGCAGTGTTGGAGGGAGGTGGGCACAAATTCCTAAGAACTGAAGTCACCTAAGGGCTATGGGATTGTCAAGATAATGCACATCAGCACCGGTGCTAGGATTTGACACTGGAAGCAAGAAGTGGAAGTGGGGCAAGGTGTATGTTATTTCAGAGACATGGATTCATGAGACTGTCTCCCAGGTGGCTGAAAAGACAGACTGAGGGTGGGGCTAGGTGGCCCTCACCTGGTGACCTTTTTTCTGCCCCTTGGTCAAAAGAGGATGTGACAGGGGAGGGGGCACGTGCATGTGTGTGTAGAGGGAGGAGGTTTGCTAACTCCGAGTCATCAGTTCTGGAGAAGCAGGGGTGACCCCAGGGCCGGGAGGAAGGAGGACCCCGTGGCACGGCGCCGAGACTCAGCCCCTGCGTGTCTGTGCCCAGTGCTGCAGGGTCACGTTTACCGGTTCTGCACGGCTGACGGCCTCTGGCTGCACAAGGACAACTCCAGTCTGCCCTGGAGGGACCTGTCGGAGTGTGAGGAGTCCAAGCGAGGGGAGAGAGTGAGTGGAAGATGGGGGTACCCGGGTCCCAACTCCATTGGATCAAGAACCCTGGCAGTGCAGTCCGTGGCCATCTCGTCTGCCCCCGCCTCTGGCGCTTTGTACGCCATGCTTCCTGGGCAAGGGTGGTGTGTGGTCACCTTTCTCTTACAGGAACTGGTCCTAGAATTTTTGAGGATCATTGCCATAGGTTGTTTTATTTCTTAGTTCCTGATTCCCGATGGGCCTCCCAACCTCTGTCTTTATCCCGTGGGAAAGAAGGATGTGGTGGGGGAGGCGTGGGCTGTCCCATCCTTCCGTTACCCCCCTGTGCACACAGAGCTCCCCGGAGGAGCAGCTCCTGTCCCTCTACGTCATCTATACTGTGGGCTACGCACTCTCCTTCTCTGCGCTGGTCGTCGCCTCAGCCATCCTCCTCGGCTTCAGGTAAGAGGCCCCAGGGGTCTGCCTGGTCCTCACCCGCCAACCAAAGCAGCAGTGAAGCAGGTTCTTTTAGGAAGTAGCTGGAGAACCCACCCCATAGAATACAAGGCTGAAAGCACACCATAGAGACGGTGTATTTATTCTATGTTTAAGTGTGTGTCTAATCCTGCAAAAGGGGAAAAAACCGCCAGTGCATGCACACCTCCAAAACCTTAGCAGTGGATGGCAGGGTCGTGGGAAGTCTCCAGTGAGCAGGAATCCTGTAGGGTTTTAGACATGCTGTCAGGAGTTTACCAGTGCAGCCCTCTTTAGAACCTGTCAGCGCCAGTGGAAAAGTTTGCCCTTAACTCTAACTCACTTGAGCCAGCTCTTCCTCCTCTGGGCGTGGGCAGAGGGTTTAAAATTGGCGGGGATTTGGGCCAGGACCAGTTGAAGAGGAGAGAACATTCCTGTGCTGTGTGTTGAGCACACAGGCAGTGCTCAATAAATGCTTTTCCTCAGCACACCCTGGTGGAGTAGCAGTTTTGTCAGCTACCTTTGACCCAGAATGCAGTGCCCATACATCCCAAGGACCAGGGTTCAAGACTCAGGACTGGGGTGAAAACTAAGATGAACAACTAAACAAAACAATAAAGTGCTTTCTCTTCTCTTCCAGCCTGCCTGCCTACTTGCTGGCCTTCATTCCTGCCTTTCCTTAAAAGAAAAAAAAAAAAAAAATCCACTCAACAGATATTCTCCCCTTTAATTATTTTGATTATGGAGTATTTCAGAGGCTCAAACAATACAGTATTTAACACTATGATCACCCATGCATGTCCCTCCCACACAAGAACTACTGCCTACCCCACAGTCACCCTACCCCCACCAAAACCTAAAGGATTTGCTTATAATTCCCATGATCTCATTAGATTTTTACTGCATTTGTCAGTATCTGTGAATATAGCATGGGTTTTGCATATTTTAATAGCCTATTGTACATATTTCTCTGCAATGTTATTTTTTGGCTAGATATTTCTCGTTTTTATGACATTCATTCATGTTGATAGAGGTCATTCTTTATGCATTTTAACTGTCACTCTGTTCCCCAGTGTATGATAGATCACAGTTTATTTATCTGTTAACCTTTTAATGGACATGTGAGGTGTTTTGTTTTTTTTTTTCTTTTCTGAATTATAAACCTTGGTATAATGAGCATTCTTTCCTATGATCCCTTGTGTGTTTCCCTGGGGGCACATACCTCTCAGGAGAATTGCCTAGTTAGAATTCCACTACGTGTTTTTGCAAATTTATTAGGTGTGGTTAAGTTATTTTCCAAAAGTGATTATGCCAGTTTGCCCCCTCACTAGTAATCTATGAGAATTCTCTTTGATTAACATTCTCACCAGTATTTAGTATTTTCAGATATAATTGAGCTAATCTAAAGTGTATGAAATATCTCATTTTGATTTTAATTTGCATATCTCTGATTCCTGGGAGAGATCACACTTTTTTTATATCGTTTTGTGTGAAATGTATATATATATATATATATATATATAATCTTTTGCTTACTATTTTACTGTCTTATTTGACTTCCTCATTTTTATTTTAGGTCTTCATTATATATTTTGGACACTAATTCAGCATATATATCCTCTCAGTCTGTTTATTTTTTCACTCATTTTAGGGTGCCTTTAATGCATAGAAGTTCTGGATTTTAGTGGGATGAAATATATCAATTTATCCATTTTTATTAAATAAAATGTATCACTAAATGTTATCAATTGATACAAGTTAATGTTTAATTATCGATTTTTTTTCTGAACACAAAATTTATTTTTATTTTATTTTAATTGATGTACAATATTTATTTTCATTGAGGTACAATATTTTTTATTGATTTACAACACAATCTAAGTTTAGATATACAAATGCACTCTTCTTCAAATATAGGCTAACACATCATGCCCAACACCAAATTTTGAACAGTCCTCCACCACTGTCTATTGGACTCCCACAACCCGTTTGCTCTCTGATAGCCTTATCTCTTCTAGCAATGTCCAGGGGTTAGTTTATGTTGTGTTCTATTTCTTTATATTCCACATGAGTGATGTCATCTGGTATTTGTCTTTCTCCTGATGTATTTTACTTAGCATAATCCCCTCTAGTTCCACCTATGCGAATGACAAGATTTTCTTTTTTATAGCTGAGTAGTATTCCATTGTGTATCTATGTCCCATGTTGTTTATCCATTCATCTGTTGATGGACACTTAAGTTGTTTCTGTTTCTCATCGACTGTAAATAGTGCTGCAGTGAACATAGGGGTGCATATATTTCTGCAAATAAGTGTTTTTGTAAACTTTGGATAGATATCTACAAGTAGAATTGCTGGTTCATATAATCATTTTAATTTTAAGTCTTTGAGAAACCTCCATAAAGTTTTCCAAAGTGGCTGCACAGTTTATATTTCCCCAACAGTGCATAACAGTTCCCTTTTCTCCATATCCTCCCCAACACTTGTTTCTAGTCTTCTCAACATAGGCCATTTTCAGAGGTGTGAGGTGATCTCATGGTGCTTTTGATTTGCATCTTCCTAATAGTAAGTGACGAGCATTCTTTCATGCACCTTTCTTTGGAGAAATGAAAAGACCAAATTTCTTTATGATCTTGTTGAAAAAATCTTTCCTAAGGGTCATAAGTTTTGCTCAACCTTTATGGTTCTTTGATCCACCTGGAATTTATTTTTGTGTTGGTGAAAACAAGAGATTGAATTTCATTTTTTCCAATGATACATATATATCTCAGTGCCTCAGTACCACTGGCCGTCCTTTCCCACTGGGTTTGCAATGTTTACTCTTCCATGTAGTGAGGATCCATCTGTGCCTGGACTGGCTTCTGTCATCTGTATTATTTTCCATTGGTCTGTTTATCTGTCTCTTTACCAATACCCAGGTGCCTTAACAACTGTAGATTCATTGAAAATCTTTGGTCTTTCATAATAAGGCCCCTATTTGGGAAACTTTCGGAGTATCTGTACCATTCTCCATCCTGATCGCTTTGTATGTTTTAAAAGTTCCACGCAAAAAAACAAACAAACAAAGCTCTGTTAGGATTTTTATTATAATTATATTGAATTTATCACTTAATGTGAGGAGAATCGATACCTTCAAGATAGTGAGTCTTTTTATCCAGGAATGTAGTGTATCTTCCATTAATGTAAATCTTGTAATGATTTTAAACAAATTTTATTACATTCTACATAGAGATCTTGCTCATCATCTTATGGAATTTTAAATGTTTACTTTTTAATTATTGATCGCTGATGTATATAGATACATATCAACAATCTTGCTGAACTTTCTTTTATTTCTTTAAACATTTATTTATTTGTTTATTTATTTATTTTAGTTCTTTATCCTGCTTGTTCCCCCCCAGCCCCTGGTCTCAAACCTGGGTCCTTGGGATGTATGTGAACTATGCCCAGTGGCCTTATCCACTAGGCCACCAGGGTGCGCCATTAATTCTAATAACCTGTGTGTAGTTCTTTTGGATTTTTCTATGAAAGTAATCTGTCTTTTGGAAATAATGACAACTTTCTTTCTTTGCTTTGCAATTTTTACATTTTTTTCCTTGCCTTTCAATAACTAGGACATGTATACAGATTTGAATAGGTGTAATGATAACTTTGTTTTGTTTTGTTTTTAAGAAGGGAAGGAAGGGAGAGGAGGAAGAAGCAGCTTTTACTTATTTAGTTGTTCATTTTGGTTGTTCACCCCGGCCCTGGGTCTCGAACCTGGATCCTTGGGTTGCAGACGGTCTGCACACCAACATCTTAGACACCTGAGTCACAAGGGCATGCCTGGAAAATAGCTTCTGGGGTCTAAATAAGTCTTATTTTTCTCCTGATTTTAAAGAGAAGGCATCGGAATTTTCTCAGTTAAGAGTAATATTTGTTCCTAATTTGGGTAGAGACCCTTTCTCAGGCTAAGAAATGTTAGGTTTCCAGTTTGGGACACCTTTTACATGAAAAGCTGTTGCAATTGTATCTAATACTTTTCAAGTTCCTACCAGATGGTTACCCCTGGAAGGCAGCCCGGAGGCATTAAGATGGACCTGTCATCAAGAAGGAAATAAAGTTCCCATGGGGCAAAGTGCTTCTCATACATTAATCACTTGGATTACACATGACTATATGAAAGAAGAATGTAGATGGGGAGGCGGGACAGAGACAGTGACCACCCAACTGAAGGCTTCATGGAGAGACAGGGCTTGGAATGGGCGGATTCTGAAGGCTACAGAAAGAAGGGCGTTCTCAGGGGAAGGAAGACTCAGAGCTGCAGAGCTGCAGAGCTGCCGAGTGCCTGTGTTAGCCTGAGAGTCGGGGGTTGTGGGCGGAACTCTTGACCGTCTCATGAGAGCAGGGCCCTGCTTCCTCCCACAGACACCTGCATTGCACACGGAACTACATCCACCTGAACCTGTTTGTGTCCTTCATCCTCCGAGCGCTGTCTGTCTTCATCAAGGATGCGGCCCTCAAGTGGATGTACAGCACGGCCGCCCAGCAGCAGCAGTGGGATGGGCTTCTCTCCTACCAGGTGTGTGTGTGTCCTGGAAGGGCCTGGGAGGGATAGGCAGTGGTGAACGTTGGCCTCCTCCACCTTCCCTAGGCCTGACACAAAGAAAGGCAAAAGAGTCCCTCACCTGGTCCTCAGGGAGCCTCAAATGGGAAGGGCAGTCCCTCTAGGGAGTCCCCAATGTGACAGGAGAGGCAATCCACCCTGGGACCCCCATGCCCAGTCCGTTGGGAGAGGCAGTCCACCCTGGGACTCCCACCCCCAGTCCGATGGGAGAGGCAGTCCACCCTGGGACCCCCACCCCCAGTCCGATGGGAGAGGCAGTCCACCCTGGGACCCCCACCCCCAGTCCGATGGGAGAGAGTCCCCAGTCTAAGGAGGGAGGCACTGTCTCTGTCCCCTGGAAGTTCTGTCTGGCATGGGAGACTGTCTTTGGAGAAAGACCTGGCTTTGAATCCCAGCTCTGCCACTAAGTAGCTGGAGTCATGACCCAGTCGTTTAACTTCTTTAAACCTTGGTTCTTTCACCTGTCTGGGGTTAATATTCGTGCCGTCCACCCAGGATGGTGAGGAGCCACTGAGGCCTTGGCACCAGCCCTGCCCAGAAGTTAGTCTTTCACGAGGGCAGCATAGCAGCCAGGGAGGGTGGGGAGTGGGGTCAAGAAAAGAAGGAGGAAGGAGCTGTGTCCCCTGGGGACCTTCCTCTGCCCCCTAGGACTCTCTGGGATGCCGTCTCGTGTTCCTGCTCATGCAGTACTGCGTGGCGGCCAATTACTACTGGCTCCTGGTGGAGGGCGCGTACCTGTACACGCTGCTGGCCCTCTCAGGCTTCTACGAGCAGCGCGTCTTCAGGCTCTACCTGAGCATAGGCTGGGGTAAGGCCCTCTGTCACCCATCTCCTCCCGGCCCCACACCCACCTGTGGCCTGGGAGGTGGGAGGAGACCCAGACCCGTCACCCAACTGCTGTCCCCAGCTGACGCCAGGAGGCTAACTTGTGCTCAGCTCACACGCTGGGCCCACGGGCAGAGCCCACTGGACAACCCCTCCTGGGTGCAGGACTCACCAGAGATGGGACTGTCAAGGCCCTGCAGGGAGTATGCGTCACCCTCCTCCCTTCACGGAACCAGAGGCCTCCACCCTATCTGGCCAAACACACCACACACACCTGGCAGTCACCACGCTGGCTTTAACTAACCCCGTTCCTTTGGGAAAGAGCCCCCCTCACCCCCATCCTGGGCGGCCAGGACCCTGAGGGAAATGGAGTGTCCTGGGTCTCAGGGTGGGCTGAGGGCTCCTGGGGTTGGGGAATGAGCTTCTGTCGCTCGGTGATGAAGAGGAGGCCTCGGAGGAGAACCCAGGAGGGCAGAGTGGGCTGGCCCGAAGCCGCGGAAGAAAGGCTGGACTGCAGATGAGCCTGGAGCCCTGCTGGAAATGTTCTAGTCAAAAAAGTTTGCTGAGAACCGTTCTCTTTTTTTTGCTGGAACATTTCTGATGGTGCTTCTGCCTGTCTCGAGCCCTCCCACTCCACCCGGCTTCTGGAAGGGCCCATGGGTGCTCTCTGGGCCGCCCTGGTCGCTAGTGTTCCCACTCTACACCACAGATCCTGCCCTCCGCCTTGCCACTCATTTGTTCACCTTTTCGTCCCTCCATGCACCCTCCTCAGCCATTCTGACCACTGCTGCCCACCCCTGGGTGCTTCCCAGGCACGTTCCAGTCACATTCCCCATCCACATTCCCAGTCCATACCCCTCCTCAGGTTGCCCAGCTGCACTGGCTCATCTCTCTCAGACCCTCCCTGCCTCCCTGCCCCTGTCCTTGAATTTCCCTCGTCTTCCTCAGTCAGTTTGCTCTGGACAGCCCTGCTACAGAAGGGTAGCTGGTAGGGGTTTTGCTGTGATTGGTGTCCTAGGTTACCATGACCCAGAGAGGACAGGGCCTTACAGGTAGAGCAGGCTCTTAGCTGGGCCACCTGACTCCCAGACCCTGTCATGAAACCTCTACCCTGTGCTACTCTTCAGTCCCCTGAGTGAGGCCCCCCCGCTCAGCAAGCTCAGGCCTCTGGGCAGGGCGGGCAAGTGTGCTTGGCTTCTACACACACAGCTCTGTGCTCCTGCCCTTCTTCCCTTCTCCCCCAGGGTCCCATACCCTCTTTGCCCAGCCACCTCTCATACCCCTGGAGCTGTCAAACAGGTGGCAGGCAGCTGGAAGCCTGATCTTAAGGTGGGGCTGGAGCGGAGTCAGGCCATCTCCAGGGGAGCTCGGGGAAGGCAGTCCTGGGTGGGGGTGGTGTCTGTCCGTTCTGGGAAATAGCAGCAGCACTCTCAGCACCTGTCACCATGGCGAACTAGAGCAAGAACAATCAAAGGGACAGTATGATATGTGCTGAGGAGTAGGGATGGTTGGTTGGGGGCTGGTAGGAACACATGGTTTCCTGGAGGGATCTGAGTGGGAAATGAGGGAGGGGGTGCCAGCTCTCTTCCACCACCTCCTCCCCCCAGTTCAGGGCTCAGAGTCTCAGGGGGAGCAAAGACAGGACATGGGGAGAGGAGGGGAGGCACTCTTTCCAATCAGAACATTTTTGCTTGAGGAATTGGGATGTGGAGATACAGAGAAAGACAGAGGGGCAGAGACAGAAGGACAGAGATTCAGAGACCAAGAGCCCTGTTATGAGACCTAGCCCAATTTGGGATGTTTGGGAAACAACTTGCAGCTTCCTGTGCAAGTATAATTAGAATTAAGACTCCAGCAGATTTGGAGGGAGTCCCCCAAAGCATGTTAGCTTCTATTGTGGTCCAGGGTGGCCAGGTGCCTCCTTAATCCACCACAAGGAGGCTGCGCAGGAGGGAGGCCCGTGACAGACTAGAGAATCATTACTTCTCAGGGCCAGTTCTGTGGGCTTCATTTGAGCTTTTGTCTTCAACCTGTCTTGCTGATTTTCTAAATGAGACAAAAAGGAAGCCAGCGGGGAGTGTGTAATGTTTGCAAGCAGCAGAGTTGTGTTAAGGAGTTGCTGATGGATGATGAAATCAGCAGGTCTAGTTGACAGCATGAGTGAGAGCCTCAGTTTGGGAGAGGGGTCTCAGAAAGAAAAGACAGTGGTTCACTGGCCATGACCAAGAAGGTTTCTGCGCATGCGTGTGGCTCGGAGAATTGGCATGTTGTTGCCTGAAGAGCTTCCCTTCTCTCACTGCTTTGTTGACTCATGCTTTCATTCCACTCTACTGAGCATCTTCTGTGTGGCAGCCTCCGCACTAGGTGCTGAGACCTTTGGAGGCCATCCGTCTCTTGTGCAATCTCATGAAGGCTGGTTACTGAATCATGGATGCAGAGAGGTCTGGTGTGTGTGAAAAGAAAGGGCCAAGGAGAAAGGTGTCAATGAAGGATGCTTGTCAGCTGTGAACTTCTCTGCTTCCTCCTGCTCCATCTGCACCATCAAGCTTGGAGGTTCTGGGCTCATTAAGCGTTGTTGAGTAGATATCCATGTGTTGAGGACATTGATAAAAGTGACAAGAAAGGCTATGAAGTGGGTTCTGCCCCGGAAATGTGTTTCTGGGGGAGATCCCATGCCTTGCCTATCCATGCATGGATTCCCCCAACATAAACACCTCTTACCTCTCTCGGGCACCGTCTCCACCACTGACAAAAGTGCTGAGACTTTGTCAGGAATGGAGAGAATTGGTGCAGAAAGCTTTTGAGGGTGGCAGCACTGGTATGGGATTGCAGCCTTGTGTTCTATTCCTGCCTCCACCCCTAAGCTCCTGCCCAATCCCTGCTTGCTATGTGAGGATGGGAAATCCAATTTTAAATCAGCAGGCATGGACTGAACTCTCAGGATGAGTTAGACACCAGGTCTCTGAAAATGAACCATTCTCCTTTTAGCCTCAAGGAACTGGAAACGAGTTGTATTGTTCTCTATTGCTTCATTACAGATTACCCCGCAACCCTAGAAAACAACAAACAATTCTTTTCTCGAAGTTTCTATGATTAAAAATCTGGGCTCAATTTAGCTATGTGCCTCTGGTTCAGAGTCTCTAAGGACAGTGATCAAGCTGGTGGCCGAGGCTGCTGTCATCTCAAGGCTTAAACTGGTGCTGGAGAATCCACTTCCAAGCTCACTCATGAGGGTGTTGGTGGGAAGCTCAGGTCCTTGTTGGCTATTGGCCAAAGGTCTGTATTCCTTGCCACATGGGCCTCCCCATAGGCTATTTGAGTGCCCTCAGGACATAGCCACTGCTATTACCCCCAGAGCAGGTGATTAGATTGAGAGAGCCCAAGACAAGGCTTTTATAATGTTTTAAGACAGCCTTTTATAACCTAACTTCAGGAGTGACATGCATCCCTTCTGCCCTGCATTATTGACTCCATAGCCCAATCCTGACTGTGGGATGTGGGATGAATACTAGAGGTGGGGATCGCTGAGCCCATCCTAGCGGCTGCCTACCATACCAGTCCAGTCTCAGCCAAGCAGAAACCTTGTCAGCGTAGTTGTTATTTGGGGCCCATTACACAACTAGTTGGGTTGTTAGCATCAAGGATAGAGCTCTCATCTCCACTTTAGACTTCATCCCAGCCATTTGCAGGTACAAGAGCATAGGGAGCAGCAGACTGGAGGTGCTTCTAGCCTGAAGATGTTGACTGAGGACATGTGAACTGGGGCAGGGGGTTGAAGGGCATCAGAGAGTTGGCCTGCTCCCATCTCAGCCACAATGTCCTCTTCACTCCATCACCCTGTCCCTCTGCCATGTGGGTACCTGTGTCTTTGTGTCTCAGGCAGGAGGCTAGCTGTCAGGGCTGCCCCTGACAGTGTGCCTCCCACTTGGGAGGGGGTGGCCTAGTAACATAACCACAATGTGGTGGGGACTTTGTCCTAACAAAGTGTCCAGGGAGTTGTGGATCGGTTGGGTTCCCGTTACCTCTCTTCTTCCCATGTACCCAAGAGAGCCTCGTTCCAACCCTACTAAAAAGTGTGGTTTAGGGACAGGCAAGGAGAGGGGCTGGGGGTGGGAGAGGCCCAGGGTAAGGAGAGTCCTCTAGACCTGCATGGCGGTGACCCTGACCTGCCAGCCCCTCTCCTCTCTCTCTCTCCCTCTCTCCTCTTAGGTGTTCCCTTGCTGTTTGTTATCCCCTGGGGCATTGTCAAGTACCTCTATGAGGATGAGGGGTGAGTGTCCTGCTCCAAGGGGCAGGCATGCTGAGGTCTCCATCCTCAAACTTCATGGGATTCCTTTGCTCCTGGGCCATGTAGCTCTTACCTGTTGGGAGGATAAGCTGAGGGACCGGGAACTTAAATGCACGACTCTAGTTCTGTCATCTCCTCCCTGATTCCCTTATGATGATTGTACCATGACAAATGGTTCTGGGTCTGTGGGGTCGGTGATGCCCCTACAGGGTTCCTGTAATACCTGTGAGTGACATGTTTGTTACATTGCATATGACATTGGGTATTCACGTGACTGTGTTCGTATGTCCAGGAAGGGGTTATGTGTGGCTTCTCTGTGTGTGGCCAGGATTCGTGTGTGTGGCCAGGATTCGTGTGTGTGTGTGTGTGTGTGTGTGTGTGTGTGTGTGTGTGTGTGTCTTAAAGGGCTCTGCATGGGTCATGGGACTGGTTGTTGGTTGTTGGTTATCCCCTGGTGACAGTGTTTGTGTGACTCTGTGTGTGTCGTTTTGCATGTCCATGTGCATTTGTGCGCCCCTGTATTTGCACTGGGCTGGGGTCTCTGTGTGTCCAGCTGGGGTCTCTGTGTGTCCAACTGAGTGCCTATGTGTTCTCTCCCCTCCCCAGGTGCTGGACCAGGAACTCCAACATGAATTACTGGCTTATTATCCGGCTGCCCATTCTCTTTGCCATTGGGGTGAGTGAAGTGTGGGGGTGGGAGTGATGGTGGGCTTGGGGTGGTGCCAGGGAAAGACTCGGGGACAGTAGGCCTCTTGAGCCACCCACCCATATGCCCTTCAGGTGAACTTCCTCATCTTCGTCCGCGTCATCTTCATTGTGGTGTCCAAACTGAAGGCCAATCTCATGTGCAAGACAGACATCAAGTGCAGGTGATGTGACCGAGCTGTCTTTGCAGAGGACCCTCAGCCCCTCCTTCCTATAGACAGCGATCCCGGGGTACATGACCTTCTCTCTCCCTAGCCTAGCCTGGGACCGCCAAGCCTGGTTCCACCCCTGCACTTAGGTGGCCCCTGGATTTCCAGGGGGTCTGGAACTCTACTTCCCTCAGTCTAGGCAGGCAGCCTTTCTCAGGGCAGTAGAGGTTTTCTGTCTATGACCCAGATGCCAGTCCTGGGTAGTGACTGGGAACACAGAGAGGGGAGAAGATGCCGTGGGAGAGGTCCTGAATGATGTCACCACTTATCCCCAGACTTGCCAAGTCCACACTGACGCTCATCCCCCTGCTGGGGACCCACGAAGTCATCTTTGCTTTCGTGATGGACGAGCATGCCCGGGGGACGCTGCGCTTCATCAAGCTGTTCACAGAGCTTTCCTTCACCTCCTTCCAGGTGACCTCACAGCGGGGGCCTCTCGCGTGACGTCCTGAGTGGGAGCAGGGCACCGAGTAGCTGCATCATGCAGGTGGCAGCCTGAGGCCTGGGCACAAAGTGGCCCTTGCCCAAATTTATGTGGTTGGAGCAGAGAATTCCCAGGTGTCCTGACACCTGAGTCATCGGAGCTGAAGCCTGCCCAGATGTCATTTTGGGCACCCTCCCTGGCTTTGTAACTGCCGTCACCTGAGCTGTGACTGGGTGGTGGGCCCCTGACAAGTTCCTTACATACATGATGCATCTAATCCTCACAAAATCTTCAATGTGTGTGTGTGTGTGGTGCGCGTGTGTGGTGTGTGTGGTGTGTGTGTGTGGTATGTGCATGCACATGTATGTGCGCATGTGCAGGATTGCTTCCATTTTACAGAGAAGGAGACTGGGGTTCAGAGATGGAAAGACAAGATTTGCCAAGTCATGTGGTTTCTAAAGCCAAGAATTGATCCTCTTCACCAGTATTAGATGATGCTGGGAGGGTGTGTCAGTGGGGTCCCAGTCCCTTTGGAAGGTTTTAGGATGGCCATGAGCATTTGGACTCAATGTGCGCACGCACACACACACACACACACACACACTCACAGCTCACACTTGTATGCACACACACAGCATTGGCTCCCTTGAGTGAAACAACTAGGGCTGGGACAGGGAAAATCCCCTCTGATAAGAGGTGATGTGCTTTCTCAGGTCAGGCCTACTTCCACAGAAGAGGCTGCCTGGCTGTCCAGGAAGGAAAGAAGTGATCCGTCACTCCATTCTCTGGATCTGCCTGGGCTGCCCAGTCTGAGGAGGGGAATGTTGGGGCTGGAACCTCACAGAGCTCCAGTCTGAGGGCTTTTTGCTGGGACCCTCCTTCCCACCTCCTTGATGCCGACCTAACTCTTGTTTCCAGGGGCTGATGGTGGCTATCTTGTACTGCTTTGTCAACAATGAGGTAAGGCCTGGGAGGGACAGTGAGACTCCCCATCCATCTTTTCAACTGGAACTCCACTCCCCGCACCGAGGCTCTAAAGTTGAATAGGCCTCTTGTCCATCTAGTCTTTTTTCCATGCGTAGGTCTGGGGTCTATCTCCCTGTGTCTCTCTCTCTTACATACACAACATGCATGCACTCAGTTATACCCTAGTTGTATGCAACCTTGGGGAAGACCCAGCCTCATGCCTTATGTAAAGGGGTTCCTGAATAAATATGGAGTCAGTGGTGATTGTTACAAAATGATTTTACACACACATGCCCAAGTCACATACTTGGGGCTTTATTGTCATTTAATCATCATCACCTCCCCACAAAAAAAAAAAAAAATCCTACTGAAAAGTTATGGCTTCAGTCTTTCCTTTTTCATACATGAGAACATTGAGGATCAGAGAGAGTAAGAAATATGCCATACTTGGCTGAGAAATATGGCAGAACCAGAATTCAAATTAATTCTGACTCAAAAAGAAATCACCCCACCCTGTGTGCAGGCCAGAGCCCCAGTCCACCCACCACCCATGGAGGAAAGGACTTCCTCCGGTATGGCTTTCTGGGGTGGAAGAAAGGACTTCTGCTGACTCCCACGCTCTCCCAAAGACCCTGCAGGGCCGAGCCCTCCCCTCTGAGACTTTCAGCTCCTGGGAGGAGGTGGTTGTCTGAGTCTCTGGGTGGTCGGGGAAGGACCCTGGCTCCAATGAACCCAGATTTGTGCTGGAAAAGAGCAGGAGCAGCCCAAAGCCATCAAATGGGCATGACACATGTCATAGCAGCCCTCCCATTCCCTCCAGAGAGGAAACTGAAACAATAGTCCTAGGGCCACCTGGGGAGTATCCACTAGAGGATTAACCTCTACAGGGGAAAAATGTGTAGACAAACTGAGGACTTTGTTAACTCCATTCAGGCGCAGGTGAGGGTTTGCAGCAGTGGGATGGGCTCAGGTGATCTGGGAGCTCTGCTCCTCAAAGACCTGGCAATCGGTGTGTGGCTTCTGTGTCACTGCCTGTGGGATCCCGTGTCATAGGTCTTAGAGTCAATGCATTCATGCAAATTTGTCTTTTTCCATGGGTGTGGGGGACGAGAGGAGCAATGAGCCAGGATCTCAGGGTTTCAAAGAGCTGCGGGATAGCTCCACGGAGCAATGTGGTGGAGCAGAGAAGACACCCAGGGGTGAGCTTTGGCATCAGATCGCTGCTCCAATCCAGGCCCCATCACTGAATGAGCTGTGTGACTCTGGGCAAGTCACATGTCCAGTCTGCACATCAGTTTCCTCCTCTACAAAATGGAGGTGATAATGCTAGGAGCACGTGCTCTTCAGGCCTCTAAAAGGGAGGGACACATTTCCTGAGCACTTAATGCCTGTAAGATGCTCATGTGTTTCATTAAACCCCATTGTGTATGGCAGAGGTTATCACCATTTACAGGGGAGAAAATGAAGGCTTAGCAAAGTGAAATGCATAGCCCCAAATCAATTGCTAGAAGGTGGCAGAGCTAGTTGACCAGGGGAGGGGTGCCCGCTAATGTCTCAAGGTACTGAGATGAGGGAGGTGGAGGCAGCACCAGGTGAAGGATGACCCATAATGGGTCCTGGCTGCTCCCAGGGGCATGTCTCAGAGGCCCACCAGGCTCAGCATGCGGGAGATGGGAGTGGAGGACACCCAGAGGGGCTCTTCCTATAGACCCCTGATGTGCAAGAGGCAGTAGATCTGTTGAGGTCCCCCCCACACCCTGCCCAATCTGAATCCTTGGAGAGAACGCCCCACAGTGAAGCACATGTTCATTGTGAAGAACAATAAGCTCTACAGGTGGGGTTCCTTCGGAATTTGGTTTCAGCCAGAGGGGTGAGGTGTTACCTGGCCCTGAGTGCTCCAACTTTACTTCCCAGGGAACAGGGCAGGTGGCAGCAGCCACCCCCATTTGCACCCATGTGTGCAGCTTCCCCACCACTTCTGCGGAGTCTCCCCTGAGCGCTGACTCAGTCTCCTCCCAATTCTGTTCTTCAAAGCCCAGTCACGTGGTCCCTTCTCCCCTTGCTTGCCCCCCAAGGTTGCTTCTGTAAGGAGAAAGGGATGAGCTCACACCTCCCCCCACCCCCAACTTGACAAATAACTTAGTCCTGAGTCACCTGCTCCCCACTGGCCTCTCCTCTTGAGCCATCCAGGCTCATGTGTGGTGCCCAGCAGACCCCACTCAGAGGCCCAGAGGCCCTGCCTTGTTTGAGTGCGCTACCCAGTTTCTTTAAACCTTCCTCAAGGACACCTTGTGCCCCAACTCCACCAGGCACAAGAACAGAGGTGTCACCAACACTGGGCCACAAAAGACACGTGGCTCCTGGGCTGAGGCCTCTGCTCATAAGAGCTGTTCTCCAGACCCAGGGTTGCCATGGCAATGCCAGGTACTTGTGACCTGAGAAGAAAAGATGTACTGGACATTGGACACCTGCTGCCAGTGGAGGCTGGGGGAGAGTGCAGGAAGAGGGACCTGGGCACAGATGCTGTCCTCTCACCATGGCTCTGGGGAGCCAGAGCCTTGTTTCCCAGTTCCCTTCCCAGCTATGTGACCCAGGGCCATCATTTTGGAAGTGAATGAGCTTCTCCAATTCATCCCCAGTGCCAGTGCCTGGACAGAGAGGCCCTTAGAGGAAGTGCTGCAAAAACAGAGGCAGTCTCAGGCATCCTGTCCTACTCATCAGCACACATACCAGGCAGTGAGCTGGCACAAAGCAGGTAGCCATGGGTGGGGTCTGCTCATCTCTCTCCCTTATCCAGCCCTGGGCTCTGTGACACTGCCTGGGATCTGCAGCCATCCTGGCAGGCTCTGGGCTTTCTCAGTCCCACACAGTGCAGGAGAAGTTCTTTTAAGGGATGGCATGCAGCCATGGCTGGCGTCTTGCTGGACTTAGCTGGATGAATGATAGTCCTTGCAGGAGGAGGGGAGGGGTGTTTGCTTAGCAGCGACAGATCGGATGGGGCATTGGCAGTAAGCTGCCGCACACAGCAGCTGGAAACTGGCCATCCTGGTGGCCAGGGCCCAAGAGGGAGAGTCTAGGCCCTATGTGGGGAGCCCTGGGAGCAAGGGTGGGACACAGCAAAGAAGCTCTGGAAAACAAACATCTGAGAACATCCCCCTAGAGCACTGCAGGCTAGATGTGCAGGATCCAGAACCTTCCTTGGGGAGCCAGTGTCCCGGGTTGTCACAGGAAGCCCAGGAATTGGAGCTCTCTAGTGCTGCTTGGTTTTGTATCTTTCCACGCCAGCAACCTGGGTCTACAGCATCAGTCCTTTTGAGAAGGCTTCTTCTCAGGCGGGGCTAAACCCAGTGGGTCGGGGATTCTGGTTGACAGAACTCCCCCATGTTACTCCCCATGGCTGGGACAAGTTCCTGGATGGCATTCATGCAAATAAGTCCAGGCTGAGAAGCCCTTGTCTGCAGCCCCTCCTCCCTCTGCTGCTAATCTCAGACTCATCCCTCCTCCCTCCCTGCGAGGCACTGGGCCCGGTTTTGGAGAGTTTAGAAGGGTCAGGCATAAGCCCTTCGAGGGTTAGGTGTATGCTGTCTTCTTCTCAGTGGTCTAAGCTGCAATCAGAGCATGTGCTCTGAAGTCAGATTCTTCCTTTTCTCCTCTCTCCCATCCCCACTCCTGCTGCATCTCTCTTCCATTACATAGCACTGTGATGGATTGTAAATGGTACTTAGCTGAGTCACAGAGTTTAAAGATGGAAGAGAACAATTAGATCATCAAGCTCATCTCTCTCCTAAGGAGACAACAATAAACAATTTTATTGGGATATTAATTTAGGCGCCCAAAGGCCTTGACTTGTGTCTCTTAATATAATGTAGTGGATTTCTCCCTTCCCTACTAATGTAATAATGGGGCCATTCTGTGGGCCCTAAGCTTGGTGCATGATGGCTTTCATTTCCCTCCTTTTTCCATGGAAGGTCCAGATGGAGTTTCGGAAGAGCTGGGAGCGTTGGCGGCTGGAGCATTTGCACATCCAGAGGGACAGCAGCATGAAGCCCCTCAAGTGTCCGACCAGCAGTGTGTACGCAGCCACCTGCCAGGCCTCCTGCAGTTAAGACTCCAGCACCCTACCTCCCAGTGGTCTTGCTGGGTGGCTATCCCAGGTGGGAGAACCCCCTGGCGTTGGGAAGGGAGGGACCCCTGCACACATACATCCCTACTTTCCCTTCCCAAACCCATCAGACAGGCAAATGGGCAGTGCCCCCTGGGACCCATGGACACATTTTCTCCGAGGAGAAGCAGCTTGCTAATTTGATCACCGTGACTGGAGGAGAGGAAAAAAAAAAAAACAATTGCTGCTAAAATGAGGAGAATTTCTTCCCGTTAAGCCACAAGGCCCCTGGGGTTCCCCAAGACAGAGAAGCAAATCAGCCCAGACTCAAACTCAAGGTCAATGGCTTATTAGGAGGAATGGGACTTGCAGGAGGAGATGGTTCTGAGATAACCTCATCCAAAAGCACAGTTTGGGGAATGTAAGCCACTCTGCTTGCTTCCGGTTGGGGTCACCACCCCCATCTGCCTCCCCATTAAGGAAAGCTGTTTATGTGTCTGGACTGCTTTGCCGCATCTTGTTCCCTCCTCGCTCGCCTTCCGGCTTCTCCTCGGGGTCTTTGTTTGGGCTACCACCAACAGGGGGTGGTGTTGAGAATAAACCCCGAGAAGGTGCCCGCTACTCCCTGGGGATTTGAGCTGCCTTGGGGTGCTCTGACCAGGACCTGCAGCAGGCCCAGCACCGAGGAGCCTGACTTGGGTGTGGGTTCAGAATAATATTCCAAAGATACTCAAGAATCCTTGCAGATAAGCTAGGGAACTTGAAGAATGTCCTCACCAGGGGTGCAGATAACCTGTCACTGTTGGGAACACAGCGGGCTGAGGGAAATTGCCTCCACCTCTCCCTGGAAATACTTCTTGTGACCAGATCATGTATGTTGCATGGGAGTCTGTGTGTTTCCTCTAATTTTCAGGGATGTCGCCAAGAAGAGACTCTTTCAGGGAAACTGCCAATCCACACTGTCACCATGCAGGCAGGCTTCCCTTGCCCTTGGTTTCATCCCTTTGAAAATCTCCTACTTGGGAGCTTTATATGCTTTACTATTTTCCATTATTATGTGAACGTGCAAGTCTGATTTCTCCCACCCAATGGGAAGAAGGGCTAACCCATTGTGTTGGTTGTAATCTGCTTTGGGGGAGTAGGGTAAATGATTTGACTCATCCACATTTGGGGTTCGTTAATGTTTTCCCCACCTCCAGTCTCATCCCACAAATAATGAGCAGCAGGGAGGATAGACAGGGCAAACTTATCAACCCTGCCCCAGACATGGTGAGAAAGCACTGCAGCACTGTAGAAACCAAGACAAAAGGGAGATGGCCATCCCAGGGAGGCTGGCAATTGAATTCAGGGATGCAGAGGAAGTTTCCAGAACAGGAGCTTACTCTTGGGAGGTGGGGCCTCTTCGGAGGGCAGGGAGAGGCTTCTGGTGATTTCCTTTATGACTTGCTCTCTCCTTTCTTCTCCTTTTTAAGTGGTGGGGGACCCTCCCCAAAGTCTTGCACCAGACACAGTCTCCTGTGCCCCTCAGAGAGGCATGCGTAGTGCAGGGAAAATAATAATGGGACATAAAACATATCAAGCAGAAAATTTCTTATACTTCAGCTCCACTGAAGTGTTGTGTCTCTGTTAATAGGCAACCTCAGGCTAGAAAAAGGAATTGCGCAGACTGCCTCCTTGATGGAGGAAATGGATATTGGGATGGTGGGGGGAGAGCCTGCTTCCCCAAAAGAAGGGCAGACTTCCCAATAGACATCACTCATCGGGTTTTCTCTTTGGAGTGGCGGGGAGCTGATGTGGGTTTAGCTCTGGTGCAAGTGTTCCTATTTTGATAAACTCGAAGATTTGGAGCACCCTTAATACTTTATATAGCAACAAAGAGATGGATGGACATAATCTGTGAGAATAAATTGTTGAGGGGAGGAATTGTGGGGAGACAGTATTAGTTAGGCACCTGG
Source organism: Solenodon paradoxus (assembly GCA_004363575.1). Classification (NCBI taxonomy): domain Eukaryota; kingdom Metazoa; phylum Chordata; class Mammalia; order Eulipotyphla; family Solenodontidae; genus Solenodon; species Solenodon paradoxus. The sequence goes on from RJWH01001173.1 coordinate 19,149, forward strand.
GACACTGAGACAATTTGGTTTAAAGTGTGAGTAGAGTTCTTTTCCCAAGTGGAACTGGTGGTTCTTGATTTCAGAAGGTATATCACACCCCCACGTCCCAAGTCTTTTAACACTGAGGAATTTATTTCTTTCCCAGACTCATACCAGATACAGAACTGAAGAAATCTTTTCTTTGCTCCAAGATACACACTATTAATATTCATTTGAATGGTACTCCTTCCAAGCTATTCCCAAACTCTCCGAAGTTAAATATAGTTCTAACATGTCTGGGAACTTTCAAATGCAGTATAACCTGAAATTTGACTAGCTCTACACATGTGCGATGCCTTAAGTCTGGAACTGGCTGAGACCTCCGTTGTCTGCCTTTGTCTTGGGGATAACAGTTGCTGGCCAGCAGGGTGTAGATGCTATCTCTGAGTTGGATAGCCCACAGGGTCTGACGACTGTCATGAATAGAGCCTGAGTTCAGCACCCTGGCCAGTTCCCCCAAACGGACTAGAGGCTTTTTAAATCCTGTCAACTCCTCTTTGCTATTTCGATCTTTGGAACAGTTAAATCACAGAACTGAAACAAATCACTTTGACGGTAAAGTTGCCTTCCTTCTAAAGTAACTTTCCAGGTTGTGGGCATGATTTGTGGTTGCCTCAGTGAAAGTCAACGCTGAAAATCACCAACTGGAGTTCTCAGACATTCTGAGTGGAGACCTTAGAGACCCTTCCTGCCCTGATCTGGAGAAGAGAGAGAGGGGTTTGCCCAAGACCATAGCACTAAGTGGTGGCTGAGCTGGTGCAAACCGAGACCAACTTCTGCCTCTGGGTCCAGCGAGGTGTCTGGGAAAGACAGAAAATAGAAACGGCCCTTCAAGGTAACTCAGGTGGCAGTGTCATCTGGAGTTTCTGTTCCTGGAAACATTTGCAAATGGAGACACATAAGATGGTGAAGATGCTATCTCCTCTGTGATTTGTACTGCTGAGAGGAGGGGAAGGTGAGCTTTATTATCTCTCTTCTGGTTCCTTATCTGTCCTTGTCTTCATTTTAAGACATAAAGGGCACCTGTAGGCACAGACACTGCCCATGAGCCATTCTGGAGAGCAAATCCAGCTTCTTCGCAGGCTGCCTTTAAGGGACAGGGCTGTAGCAGTATTACAGAGTGGACTAAAAGAAACTGAAAAAAGAAAAAAAAATCCCAAATCTCCCTACTCTAGTACTCCTTGAAGCTAGAGAAGACTAGTAAACTAGACAATGTATCCTAGCAATGAGGTCATAGCTACCACCAAGGACAAATCAAGTCAGTTCACATTCACTCCCTGAGAGGCTCAGACCCCTCAGAAGTGGGAGCCATGTTTTCGTAGCGTCTATCATGGTCTCCCCTCCACCCCACCTTTCTTCCACAAGGAAAGAGCAGTGTGTGTGTGTGTGTGTGTGTGTGTGTGTGTGTGTGCATGCGTGTGCGTGTGCGTTCCTATGCATAGCAGTATAAAGTTAGGAGATGATGAATCCAGACTCATACCCACTGTGAAGGTCATGGGACCGCACAGTCCAGGGCGAGGCCTGGTTGGAGCCTGAGCGGTAGATGCATCCTCTCCATGCGCAGACAGGCTCCCATTATTGCTAATGCCTGCAGCGTGCTCAGCGGAGGCAGAATATATTCCAAACGTTTGTTTTCCTGCTGCTGAATTGATTCCAATCTACTGTGGTGACCCTGCTTTTGGCTCCTGTGAGACAAACTCTATAAAAAGCCCTCAAAATATGTCAGTTTACTCTGCTAAGATAGCTATGTGAATGACATGTTAAATATTCAACAGACACCAAATGAGTATCAACTCTCACTTTTTTTCCCTTTTTGTGACTGGAGTGCGGTTTCTCAGGAAAGAAAGGAAACAGTGTGAGAACCTCCGCAAGCACCGCAGCATTATCTGCTGACCCCAACACACTCTCTGGCCCTGCAGACTGGACGTACCAGCAAGCGTTGTTAAGCAGTATAATTTCAAACACGACTAATGTCAGTGTGTCTATGGTATCTGCAATTACGTCTGCTCTGTCAGTGGCTAAGATTGGCAGGAAGTAGATAAGTGTAATTGTTTTCCAGTGAGTCCCCTAACATCGCTGGGACTTCATATATCCGAGTCTATCAAAGGGGAGTTTTCTCTCCTTCCCCTTGGCCATTTCAGCCAGTTTTTCAGGACCTTGCCCAGCACTGGGAGCTTCGCCACCCCCTCCCCGCAGGCAGTCAACTTTCTTGCACCGCTACCAGACCCCCAAATCCTCCCACTCACTTAATGAACTCCCCCCTCGCTCCTCCGCCTGATGCTTCAGTAAGAGGTGACCCTGCTAGGCATGCAATAAATGCCATTCTCTCAGCTGTAACCAATTTGAAGTTGTGGCTGAGAGTGAGGCGCTGCCAGGGCTGAAAGGACGCACTGCATGCCACTCTCTGGTGCAGGGAGGGACATTGCAGCCAGCGGCTTGGATCCTAACTTACATTGGGGTCATGTAACCTTTCTGATGGGGCCTGTCAAAGCTATCAGTAATGAGTCAGCCTGGACAATCTAGCATGACTAATTATCATGGTGTCAAAGCAATCCAGGAGAAGGAAAGAGATAAATGAGAATGTTTGGGTCGAGTGAGAAAAGAGCTCCCAGAAAACTTTGGGAGATTTAACAAGTTAGGTTATTGCTTTGCAGGGAGAGTTGGTGGCGGGGGGCAGGTCCCTTTTCAGGAAGGGGCTGAGATTTGCCTCAGATAGACAGGACAGGATTTTGCAAAATGGCTCACACTTTACTTCCCAATCTGCAGTTCTGCTAAGATCCTCCCACGAAAAAATAATCACCACAACTTCATAGCAAATAAACCTCAACATCTCCATTGGTTGGAGGGCATTCATTCAGATCTTTACATGAGACAGGTGAGCAAAGCTCTCAGAGGAACGAGAGTGAATTTCCATCTTCACTTCTCTTGGGGGATGTTTACGCTTCATGAATGTTTAAACAAGATAATTTTCCTGCTATTTCTTAATGTATAAATTCATGTAAAATATGACCTAGTCTATAGGTAGCAAATGTGTTTGGCGTATAATTCCTTGTACAGATGTGAACGGACTCAGGCTTTTCCCTAATTTGCCTTGTAAATCAAATAAAAGCCTGTCATTATCATGTCTCTCTTGCTCTTACTTTGTCTGCAGTGTCAACCTAGGTGACTCTGGCACAGGGGGAAAACACAAAAGATGCTGTTTCCAGCCCAAGGTGGGGGAAAAAAACCCTTGCTCATTACTCATATCATGATTTTCATCTTCAAAGCACTTACCAAGTACTGATTTATCCATTGCAGCCTCTGTACAAGGACTGCAATGTCATTTAATTAGAGAAGTTGGGTGGCCGAGTGGCTCAAACAATGACTGATGGCCAAATGGATGTATATTCCATTCTACTCATTCATTTGATCTCTCCTGTCTAAATAAGCTCAGTCCATTAAATCCATTTTTTACAAAATGCCATAAAAGCACGAGCCTTGTTTGCAAAGCAGGCACAGAATTTGAATGGGGCTGCTGTGTAGAGGTTCATCTTCAGAAAAATGAACTTTTCTCCAATTTAAATAATCGCTCACTCTCTGGATCTGCAACTCATTCTGATAGAAGGGCAGAGGAATCATAGATTCTTCAGAAGCCCTCCACTGCTTCATTTACCCCCGTTTAAGATCAGTGTACTTATCTGAAGGTCTCCTTAAATATACCTCTTTTTCAGACAAGTAGTGCTTATTGTCCTTTTGAAAGAGAATATATTCATTCTTACTCTGAGCATAATCTACAAATAGGCAACTCCTGGTATCTGCAGGAAGAAATCTGCATTTCAGCTTGTCTGAATCAATCTTTACTTTCAACTTCATCACTCCCTGTTGATATTCTCTCACCTTTCTGTGCCTGTACTCTACCACTCAGTATGACCAAGATGGAGCGCAGAAGGTTTTCTCCCTTCCCCACCCCCAGAAGAACACGTGCTCAAATAAATAGTGACCACATCTGTAGGATGGTTTAAGTTGGCTAGAAGACACTTTAGGAGAAGAGGGTGTGCTTTGGTTTTGTAGGATTAACCCCAAACTGGAGAAAGGGTAAAGGGATCGACCCTGCTTTACAGAGGCCCAGCCGTTGTGGGGAAAAATGAGAGTTCTTGGCCTTTAGATGGATCCATGGTCATGGGCAATAGAAAGGTACATTCCAAGGACCGCAGGCACACAGATGTGGATAACTGAGTTCCGTGAACAAAATGTGATGGATTTAACACATGCCATGTGTATCAGCTTCCCAAGGGCTGGGAATCTCCTCTCACAATTCTCTCACTATCCTCTTGAAAGCCAATGCCTAAACAAGTGCAATTCAGTCTCTTTTGATCTCCCTTCCTTCCTCCATCCCCACGCACCCCCTCACTCCCCCACCAAGCACATCTGTACACACATATGAAAGAGACATAGTGAAGACAGCGGGGTCTCCTTTAAGGCACATAGTGGAAAATAACAACCAGCAGTATAGACAGGGATAACAAAGGTAGCCAGATGGTTGGAGAAGATGGAAGAACAGACCCAATATTGGGACAAGGAAGGAATAGAAATTGAGTGTCTCCAAAGATGGGGCAGAAATGATGAAGAGAGGCCAGAACATAAGTAAATAAAAGCAGTGCATTGCTTAAATGTGAAAGAAAAAAGTAAATAAAGCTATAGTAACAGAAGGAACTGCAGAAGTAGAGAAAACAATGAGTGGCAAGTTATAGGAAGCCAGATTAGGGACTCTGTCTCTAATCAATGTTATTAACTCCTTCTTCCATAAATTTGAGCTCTTTCCCTGTAGAGTTCTTTAATCCCAAACTGTGATAGATTATTTTCTTCAGTACAAAGGCTCATTTTAACTAACACAATAGAAAGAAAAAGACCCATAGACTTGAGTAAATCCAACAATTATTTTTCCCCACTGAAACAGGGTACCAGTGCTAGAATGAATCACTGTGGCTTCTCTTCATTTGGACCAATAGACCTCAGAATTTATCTGTATTACAACCTCCAACAATAAAACCAATGTCTCAGAATTACAATCACTGAGCAGTCCCAGGACGAGAGATGGAGAGTTCTGGGGCTGAAGGGCTGAAGGAGGTTGCTCATACCTGGAGGGGCTTGGCAAGCTTTAAACAATTTTTTTTATTAACTTTCCATATCTCTAGAGTGAAAGAGTAAGGACTGGAAATAATAAGTAGTGCTTACAGAAGATTTTTAAAAATTCTAGTGATCTCAGGCAGAATTAGAAAACACTGTTTGGGACTCAGCAACATAACTATATACATTTAATAGCTACAACAAAAAGGAAGCAGTCACTTTACCTTTTCAGTCTAATCCTCAATAATCTATCACCACTAACTGTACATTCTGATTTCAAGAGAGGGTTGTTTTAGCACCATGTATTTAGCCCTCCAGTTTCCTAGGAAACTGAATTCACAGTTTTATTGAGCCCCACGGGTACCCATCAATTAGGTGTCAGTTTACAATTAAACTACTGGCAATCCCTTTAATCTTTCAAATCTTGTTTTGGGAAGTGGAGACCAGAAAACCAAAATGCAAGAGACTCATACCAAAGTAAAGACCTCTCATTCTGGTTAAGTGTCCTTTGAATAATATAGTTAAAAACAGAGATAAGGTACATACTGGTGGAGCAGCAGTTGGGTCATTTACCTCCGAAGAAGCAAGTCATATACCCCTGGGTTTGAGTCTCGAGTCCAGGGGGAACCAACCAGTATGAACAACTAAATAAAAATAAAATAAAGATGCTTCTTCCTCTTCTCTCTCCCTATCTGCCTATTCACCTTCATTCCTGCCTGCACCTTTCCTTTAAAAAACAAAAAGAGAGATGAAAAGATATCATATATACACACATAGTATAGAAAAGGATTGTTACTTTAAAAATGATATTTTGTTAAAATATTCTCAGCAATCAAAAAAAAAAAATCACCACAACTACATAAGAGATCCAACAAAAATATTTTCTTTTAGAAACCAGTTGAAGATCACGAAGCCCATGAAACAAAGCATGATGGGACCATAAGTCTAGAAAAGATGCCACATCCAGAGTCTCAGAATCAGCAATAGCAGTTCTCCCATACTCTCCAGGCCTTGAATTCTGCCTGCTTCTCAGATACACCCTCTTTTCTAGCAGGAGGGGTCCCTTGCCTCTCAGACTTCCTCACTGGGTTAGCGATGAGTGCTCACATTAGAAACGTGACTGCTCTGGAGATATTCTATATCCATAGTACAGACCCCTCGAGGACATGCCAAGCCACCCAGACCCCAGTTGTGACCCAAACTGGAATCATATCTATAATGGCACTTGGGGTTCAAGCATCCTAGGCATCAGCTACCCACATGGAGGGACTTTTTAGCTGTACTCAAAATGGTGCACTAGTATAGGTTTCCAAAGGCTGCAACAGTGAGGTCATGGATGCCCTGTGCAAACTCTTCAGAACCCAATCTTTCTTACCTCCAAAACTATCATGTCCTAACAGGAATTTCTTTATTGATTCTCTTTCTTCAGGGAACTCATCCTGCATTGACCAGCCTTTTATTAGGTTATGAGGTCTCCTCTGCTTCTGGGAAACATGCAAATTATATCAGAAATTCTTTCCCATAAATAAATAGTTCTTTGAAAATTACATATAAGGACAGAACTTGGTGTAATCTATAACATGATTCAGAATAGCCAAAAACATTATTTTTTCATTGATGATAATTTTGAACAAAACAGTTCTTTAATATCACCCTGTTCTATTTCACCATGCAATATGTTTGGCACTGCTAAACACAGTCTAAATCTCAGGGGGAATGTCATTAGAAAGAATATGATTAAAAAAAACTGAATAACAAAGTTCTTTGTAGAGAAATGGTCCAATGTAAAAAAATATTCTGCCTATAACCATGTGTTTTTTCTATGAATTATCAAAATATGACCAATTTTATTAATACAGCACTAAATGAAGCATTTTCCATAGGAGAGGGGCAGAAAATAACATGGAGACATGTGGGGAGGGGTGTTACTTTAGACTGGGTGGTCAGGGAAGGCCTTTCTGCAAATGTGACAGCTGAGAGAACTGGATGGAGTAAGGGACAGTATTAAGATCTCCTAAGGGAAGTGTGTTCTAAGCAAATGAAACTGGTGCAAAAACTCTACAGCAGAAATTTCTTTGGTGTGATAGAGCAGAAGTCAGCAAACTATGGCCCACTACTTGGTTTTAGAAATAAAGTTTTATTAGCACAACCATTTGTTCACACATTATTTATGGTTGTTTTTGCTCTACAATGGCAGAATTGAGTAGTCCTGACAGAGACAACATGATCAACAAAACCTGCTTAGTGTCTGTCTCTGTACAGAAAAAGTGCCAAATCCTTGTGTGGGTGAAGATCAAGGAGGCAAATGTAACTGAGAGAGGCAGGCAGGGAACATGTCGCCTAGGGCCTGGTAGGATAAAACCATCTAAGCAACCTAGGGAATGAAAGACATATCTCCATGGGGTTGGGAATGCAGGTATCATTTACAAATCAGGATTCAGGTCACTCCAGGGTGCCCATCTGACCTCTGTTTTATTGATGCTTTATAGGTTCTCAGCACCCCTACACAAGAGACAACAGTGCACAATTCTGAGAGGCTTCTGTGGACACAGCCTCCACAGGCCCAGGCAAGAGGAGATTTACCATTTAAGGCTAACCTCGCAGGTACATTACTAAAGTTGCAAAATGAGCATTCACGATAATAATAATTTGCTACAAATTAATTTCAATACCACCTTAATGATTTTTTGTTTTTGTTTAGGAAAGATGTAGGCAGGAATGAAGGTGAGCAGAGGCAGGCAGACAGGAAGAGAGAGGAGGAAGAAACATTTTATTTTATTCAGTTGTTCATCTTTGTTGTTTTCCTGGATCCGGGTCTCAAACCAGGGACCTTGGGATGTATGTGGATTATACCCAGTGAACCAAACCACTAGGTCACCAGGACGTGCCCACCCTGTTTTAAAAAGTATGCCAGAAGGTATAATGAGAACCCATGATGGAGACTACATTTTCTCTCTCTTTTTTTCATTCAAACAAAATTCCACAGATACAAAATGTATTAAAAGATCTGGCCTAGCAGCATCAGCATCAATTGGGAGCTTCTTTAAAATCTCAGGGCCTATCCCAGATCTACAGAGTCAGAATCTGCATTTTAACAAGACTCCCCACCCACCCCAACAGGAAATGTGAATGATATCTAATGTTTGACACCTCTGTCCTAATAGGAATTGACTTCAAATTACTCATGAAAATATAGAGCCTTGAATTACAGTTTAGCCTTGTTTATACTATTCATATTCATGAACATGGGTATAATTTAAATGTCCAATAATAGGGAATTGGCCAAATAAATTATGACACACTTATCCATAAATAAATATACGTCAGTCAAATCAACATTGCAGAAGAATTGCACCATAATAAATCAATTTATCATGAAGTAAAAAGTTAATTATAGGCAAAACTAAGGCTAAAACAGAATGATGATTAAAGACCAAAATGTAGATGCTTTAGATATTAACAATATAACTAATAAAATGGGGAAAGTAAAAGGAATAGGAAGTATAAAGAGTATAGGCATGCTGATTTTCTTATCTTTCCTAGTCAGAGGTAAATATATATCATTTAAGGCTAATAAATCAAATAATAGTTTGCAATTATATTTAAAGCTGAAAGTCAATCATTAGTCAATGAGTGTTGAGGCAATGGGGAAAAGTAGGAGAAGATAGAAATATAAACTGATTATATTCATTTTTCAAGGGACATTAATACTACCTAAAGTAATTTAAAGTGAAAAGGACAGCTGTGAAGTGGAAATTTAAACTTTCCAAATTTTCAATGGAAATACATACATGAAAAGAAGCAAATAAATGAAGAGCAGCAAAAATCAGAGACCATATGATAAAAGGAGCAATGTAAACAGCATAACATAAAATGGAGTGAAAGACTTCATAAAAGTAAGGTACACTTACCTATTAAAATAAAAATATTTCATAAAGCAAAATCTAACTATTCTCTGTATACAAGCAATATATCTAATAATATTAACTTGGATGCAAAACCAAAGTACAGACATAGGCATACTTGGAAAGCGTAAATAAAAAATAAGCAGGTGTCCCAAACCTAATATCAGATAAGAATAAATTCAGGGCAAAAAAAAAAAAAAAAATCAAACAAACAAACAATAAAGAAAACAGAGATGGCTTTTATGATGATACAAGGGGACAATCTGAAATGCAGACCTAAAAATGTGCTTCTATGTATTCCAAAATCTTAAAATTGTTGATAAAAAATAGAAATAAAAAAATTAAACAATATATCAGCACAAAAGAACATTACACAGAATAAAATTTGAGTAAATCTTTAACATCCATGATTGTTAATTGATCAGAGAAAAATCATATAATCAATCTCCACTACACTGAAAGATATTTCATGAAATTAAACACCCATCCTTAATTTTTAAAAAGTTCTAGTAATACAAGTACAGATGAATAATTCCTGGAGGTATCTATCTATTCATCCACTTATCTCAAAGCCAGCATCATGCATAATGGGAAAATACTAAAGCATGCTCATTAAAGTCAAGAACAAGACAAAGATGTCATTGATTATTACTGTGATTTCACATTTTTCTGAATGTTCCAGCCAACATAATTAGACAAAGGAAAAAAATGAGGTATTAAAAATGGAAAAACAGGAGTTAAATTTTACATTATTCAAAAACAAAATAATTATCCAAGTGCAAAATCTGGGAGAATCGATTTAAAAGCATTATCATTAGCAAGAGAATTCAGTAAAGGGCAAGAGCTGGTACAAATTTAATATACTAAAATCAATATCATATATATATATATATACAAAACAACTAATTGGAAGAAATAATAGAAATCTTCAGAATACATCGCCTTTTCCCAGGCATGCTGTTCTTCCTTTGCTGAAATGCTGACTCCTTGTCTCCACCTTCTTCTCTGGGGGTACCTGATGCTCCTTCCAACTCAGTCCGATATCACTGTCTCTAGGAATCTTTCCTGCTCCCGTAAGTAGCATGGCATACGTTTTCTGTACTCTGGCCCCCATTTAGACATCACTCTCTCAAACACTTAGCACACTGTGTGTGACTGCCTCCTCTGTTTGACTATATACTAATTGAAAAAAGGAAGCTCATCTGCATTATCTTTGCTCAGAGCCCAGCACCAGGTCCAGCAAAGATTTGGTGCTCTGTCAATGAATAGTTGGATAGATGGATGGATGGATGGATAGACTGGGTAGATGGACAAATGAACAAATGAACTTCATAGAGAATTCACTCTCCATATAATAGCCCAGGTGACTTTTTTAGAAATAAAAATTGATTCTCTTTCTCTTACACAAAGCTTTAAATACATATAAATAAAAAGTAAACTCTTAAAAAAAAAAGGAAGAAGCAGAATTGTGTGTAGTATCACTTGTGGGCTCAGGCAAAGAACAAACATGTTGGTGGGAGGGAGAATATCTCATGCCATATCCTGTATGCCTCTTAAATTCTGAGATATACACATAAAAAATAAAATATTATTTTCTGTGTTTCCAGTATGTTGTATAATGAGCATGTGCTCCTTAAAACTTCAAATGTAAGCATCTTTTATTACTGAACCATCTTTGGAGTTCATTCTTCATCGTTTTAAAGCCATACCTGTGTGTCTTTTTCTTTAGCTTTAGTGTTCCCAATGAAGAGTTTAAAAATAGCCAACCTGGCTGCTTTTTGTAAGATACACACCCATATATCTTTGCTTGGACCTACTAGTCACTGTTTTCTTCCTATTTTAACAATGATAACTGGTATCAATGACTCTAGATCTTGAGTGAGCTGGAGAGGGCCACAAGGAGGGTGTGAAAAGGCAGCGTCTCAGGGTCCTACCTCCAGATATTCTGAGTTAGTGGGTTGGGTAGGTCTCTGGAATCTGCATTTTAATATGACTACAGGAGATTCCAATGCAGGTGTGCTGTAGAACTCATTTTTCAAAATATTTATCATGACTTAAGAAAACTTAGTATTTTTCCCATAAAAGTGAGTTCCACGTAGTGTAGAATTTAAATTTGAACATGATCTCCTTTTGATAGCCCCTCCCCCAACACAGAACTCCTTTATAAACATCTGCTTTTTGTTATGCACCTTATAATGTGGCTCCTTGCACACTCACCTTGTTTTCGCTGTCGGCTTCTTGAGAGTGACATCCAAGTCTTTATCTAGCCCAGTGCTCCAGAGTTGTGCAATAAAAGTATGTGTGAACGAAACCAAAGCATACTGTTCAAATTCTAGGGATTTTTTTTTTTTTTTTTTTGGCTTAGGGATCAAGTTTCTCTGCCAGCTCTCTAAGTTCCTAGTCTTTTCTCCGCTCTCCTTCCCCATAAAGCTTGGATGTGGACAAGCACTAACCCCAGCTGCAAGACTGACTGCTAAGTCTAGAGAGGGGCTGTTGTTTTATTTTTGAACATATATATATATATATATATATATTTATATATAAATCACTTCTGATAGCTCTCTATGCCTTTCCCAGGACCTCTGATGAACCCTTGCAGGCATTAAAAGAATGCCTGAAAACATAGCACAAGCAGTTCAAATAAACAACCCAGTGGGTTTTCCACATTACATAAATTATCAAGTGTGAAGCCAGGCGACCACGATGCAGAGCGGCAGCTCTATGCGACCCCCTGGTGGTAGGACCTTTATAGCACCCTAGCCCCACCAGCAAGCCACCGGCTCTTTCAGGGGCCCCAAACTGGAAACTCGTTGAGGGGGTCCCAGCAGTGCCAAGCCCAGTTCAGTTGTTGGTAAATAGGCTAACAGTGTGAGTGGCAGGCACCAAGACGCCTATTTAGAATTTTAGTTGCTTCTGTCAGACTGAGGATCACTTGATCTATCAATTGTGTAACTTCTTCATTTGTTTTGTTTTGTTTTGAGTACAGAGCTTTGAGCCTAATCTTAACGCCCAGATCAGCCTAAAGGCAATTGTGGAAGCTCTCTTGGACTCAAGTCACAATCCTATTGGCACAAAATATACATATCTAAATAATCATAGCTGGTAAAAGAGATTTTGAGGAAGGTCACAGCACCCACCAAGGGACAGTCACCCCAACCCAGTCCTGAAACCCTCAGAAAAGGTCAGGGCTAGCTTGAAAATGATTGTTCCAGAGGTCCACCTTGGGTTATTTATACTGAAAAACAGAGAGAGCTAAGAGGGAACTAGGGAATGATATTCCTGTCTGGAGGGGGCTCTGTGTCCACTGAGATTAGATAAGAATAATCAGATGGCAGTGGTGGGTGACAAAAGTTATTTCTGTAAAGAATTTCCTCAGAAGTGCCTGAATTTTCTACCTGGATTCTTCTTTAGGGTTCACTAGAAGAAACTCTTTAGTCGGGAATAAATATGGACTGCCCTAGGCAAGGAAAACACATTTAATGGCTTTTGAGGGTACTTTCCATCCCTATAAGCAGAGGCTCATTTAACAGTCCTGTGGATAAAAGCACAAATCAATTTACTTGTAAGACTCAGACAAAACTGACTTTACCCATGTATACAGCAATCACGGGGACTGAGCACATCTCGGGGACTGGGCACATCTCGGGGATTTCAAGTTTCCTGATGACGGAAGCTTTAATGGAAGCTGCTTGCCAGGCTAATGGTCAAACGCTGAATGGAAATTCTGAGATCAATAGATCTTTCTAAGTTCAGGAAACCAAGGTTGTACCTAAAGCTTAATGGTCTAACAAAGAACAACAAACACAAATGTCCTGTTTTGTCTTACTCGCCAGGCATTTAATCGGTTTACTTTTCTTAGAAAGTTATGCTGTTATTTCATGCAAACTTTGGGAGCAAGTGAACCAGGAGAGGTGGCTATCATTCACAGAAAATCCCATGACCGATGGGCTTAAGGCATCCTAGGCCCCACTTCCTTATAAACAATTCTGTTTTCAGAGAACACCAGTGAGATCCATTCCTAAGTTGCATCTCTTCTGTGCTTAGGTACAACATTGCTGGAATTACCAACTGGATCACATGTCCCTAATTCAGAGTTACAGGCCTTTTTGTTTTGGGTGGAAGTTTGATTACATATATTTAAAATGCGAATTATATCCTAGAATAATGTTTATTGCCTTGGGCACTGTTTTGAATCTTTGATCAGGGGTATTTCTCCCTTGTACTGGGTTTTTATGAAATGGAAAGCCTCAAGTATCAATATCATACTAGGGAAATAAGGAAAGTTTTAAGAAAATAAATCAAGAAACAAAACTGTGTATCTTAAGTACAATCAATATTCACATGTTTAACAGGGATTCAACTGTTTATTATACTTTCTAAAGGTCCAGTCAGACAGAAGTCATGGAAGAAAGGATGTCTTCGTGAGCTGAAGGGACTTTCTACTTAACTGGATTACTTTGAGGACAACCAAACTCCTGATCATCAAAAGGCTGGAGAGGGGATACACATCCAAAGAATTTTCAACAAGGGCTGAAATACGGTCAATGTAAATATCACCATCCCACTGTTACTGTAACTAAACTGTCTTGCTCTATTATTGGTACTGCTTGTCTTATTTTATCCCTGATCCCGCTCCCAGCTAGACTATACAGAAGAACTGGGAATATATTTATTACTATCGTATCTCCAGCCCTTAGCAGAGTGCTGGCATTCAATGAATAAAAGTTAAATTCAAATTGAGCTGAGATTTTGTTATAACAAATAAAATCAGGCAAGAATTAATAAAATAATGCTTCACAAAATATTCCAGTTACTTTCCTAATATAAGAATAACTGAATTCCGAAGTTGAGCACCTACTGAAGAAATCATTAATTTCTTACATCTCCAAGTTTGGAAAAAAAAAAAACTATTGGTTTAAAACTACAATCTTCTACTCTGTAGTAGGAGACATTTAAAATGTATGTAATTGCTTGCTTTGCCAATTTTAATGAACCTATATTTGAACTTTGTATCAGAAGAGGCAGGGACCACTTAGTCCAAAGCCTTAGAAAGTTAAAAAGCAACTCAAGCATCCACTAAGCGGAATTTAACCTCCAGAGTTCCCTTTGTACACACTCGAGAATTTTTCTCTTGCTGAATTTATCATTAATACTCATCAGAGCTATTAATAGTGATGTTATGAACAGCCTCCCAACCATCATCTCAGACTTCTCCTTCTCTCCCTTTACGTAGCGGGGACAAAATTGAGGGAAATGTGAGAAGCTGTTGGGCAGCGGGGATGTATAGCTGAAAAGCAGATGTTTTAAAGATATTTTATTTCTCAATGCCATTAAGTGACCAAAAGAGCAAGACTTCAAGCAGAGAACATAAAACTAAAAAAACAAACAAATAAAAAAACAAACTTGCAAAAGTTTTCAGGGAAAAATGGTATAAATAATGAAAGACTTAAAGAGAATATTTATTTTTAATAAATTTTTTATTAAATTTATTAAATTTATTAAATTATTGAAATTTTTTATGAATTGCATCAGGTCCACGGTGACTGTCTTTCAGGGAGTTTCACCAAAACCAAAGAGAAACTCAAAGCCGAAATTGCAGCAGAGCAGGTAAGGGTGCGGGAGAGCTGTACCATGACAGAGCTAACCCAAAAGCGGTTCTGAAGTCTAGGGCACCTGAACTGAAACCCACAAGTCCACGCCCAAGGGCCAAGAGGGCCATGTGAGCCCAGCGTCAAGTTGGCAGCGTTCGGTCCTACCTCCCTTCCAGGGGTCTGAACAGTAACTCGCGCTCAAACTGCTCTGCAGTCAGGGTGCCCTGGATGGCTTCGCAGCCCGGGTTAAACACAGAGTAGGCGCTCCTCTCTCCCACCTTCTTCTCTTCAGGACCTCGTGTTCCAACATACATCCAGTAAAACAAGGACAGGACAAAATAAGCCAGGCCGAATTCCAGTTCCACAAACAGTCCCAGGAGGACCAACCAGAGAAGAACCTTCAGGAAGGTGATTTTGGTCAGAAGAGCCCGGTCCTGTGGTGATGGAGGAAGAAGGGCTGTATCGTGTGGTGGCTGTGATGTGCTGCTCCCAGGCTGGGCAGTTTCCTAAGACACACAGACAAAAGAAAGAATAAAGGGTAATGGGCCTGAGAGGATCATAAGGAATCCAGAGGATTTCTCATTGTCCTGGGAAGGCTTCCGGCTCATTGATTTCTATTTTCTTGCCCTGTACTCTAAAACAATCAGCGCCAAAGAGCTCGTATGGTCTGCTCCGATGAATCAAAGCTGATCAGCACTTAGTGAGATGTGACCCAATAAAAACATTACAGCACTCAGATGGATTCCCATTCATGGAAGACATTTCCCTAGATGACTTTGCTGCCAACAAGAGCTAATTAGGTCCCCAAGCAAAATCTCTGCAGTAAGTGATAATGCAACAGCCGCACATATGCTTTGCACACAGTTGGGGTCAATATGTTTGTTGATTTAATTAGATGGCTAAAATTTTGCCAGCAACAAGATACTAAAATGAAGACTGTACAAGAATGAGGAGGGAGGTCCATGTTGTGTAATACATACACATACACACACACACACACACACACACACACACACACAAAAATCAGTTAAGGTCACAACCTTTCTCCCTGCGGCCACCCGACACTGGTCACTCACCCACACACCAGGCAGCATCTCCTTGCAGGATCTTACCTCCTATCTCTTCCCTCCCCAAACTATCCCAAGTTTAGCTACTAGATGGATTTCCTAAAACACAAAGCTTCAAGAAATTTTCATGACCTTCAGATTAAAATCCAAATACACACACACACACACACACACACACGCATACACGCAAACAGAAACAAAGGCTCACAAATCAACTAATAACCTCACTACATTTGAAGCTCATATTTTTTGCTCTACTTTATTTAAAAAACTATTTTTTACAACATCAACAACAAAATATCCTATAAATGAGCTAGGAAATGCAAAGAATAGCGAAGTCTTCTAGGGAGATAATTTATAAAAGCTATTATAGATCATTTTTTGTCAACTTAAAAAAATTAAGCAATCACTAACACTGTAAAGATATTTATGACCCTTAAGCTAATCTGCACCAAGCATTAGCAAACTTGAAACCTGTAGCTCATATCTAGCCCACTGCCTCTTTTTGTAGATAAAGTTTTACTGTAAAACATACACATATGACTTGGAGAATTCTACAGTTGTTACTTAAAATTTTTTTTTTTAATGAAACAAGATCCTCTAAATTAATTCCACCACCCACAAATAGGTCATGACTGAAGTCTGGAAAACAAGGGTCTAAAAAAATTTCCTGGAGAGCACCATCCACACTCTGCTGCTTTCTGAACGAAGTCTCTACTCCTAGCGGTCTTAGGGCCCAAAGACATTGTCTCTGTCCCCTCTCCACTCCCAGCTGTGGCCCTCCTTCCAGGCCGGCATAACGGTGACTGTGTGTGCTATCAAGGAGGGCTTCCCTGCCTCCTGGAGCATGAAACTGCGCTTTCTCATAGAGCACCTACCGTCATATCTCCCTCTGTATCCCTAAGCTGTTTCTAAGTACGACCAAGCCACTAACTGCCATTTGTTAACTTACAGTGTCTCTAGAGGGAAAGAGCACCCCACACATAGGCTCTCAATACATAGCAGAACTTTTAGATCGCTTCTTCAGTTATATCCCTCTATTCTTCACGTGAAAATTTCAAAGGGGACCACAAATATTATTCGATCTCCATTTGATCAGATCTCCATCTGATTTATGTTGCTTCAGAACTTTTGTTTTGTTAGAAAATTCTTTAGTATCAAGCTTGTAATTATCTGTTCAGGTAGATTGGAAAGTCAGTTATATTAGGCACTTATCAGCAACCCTCCCCAATTATTAAATAAACAAATGTCTCTTTTTAGATTCGATCAGTGTGCACAATACTTCTTGCCCAAGAGGAGGAATGAACCAGGATGGGACAATACAGTTCTGTCTGGGACAGAGTAACTGCAGTGTCCTGCAGGGGTAGAACAACATGAAATGCCTTGGCACTGGGGGACCAGACCACACAGGGCCAGGCAGGCCACAGGACAGAGTCTGGAAATGGGAAACTGCTGCAAGTCTCAGCAGGGGATTAATATATTATATTTCTAGCTAAGACTACTCTGGCTGAGAAGCAGAGAATGGGCTGTGAGAGTAAAAGCAGGGAAACTGTTAGTAGCTCCTGCAGGAGGCCCAGCAAGAGAGGACCAGGCACAGATTCGTGATAACACAGAAGGCAGAGAGAAATGATAGCTTGATGGATACTGAATTCATTTTGAATGTGTATGACTTGAAATCCACAGTAAACTGATTATTCAGGGAGTATATAAAGAATAATGCTCATGGCTGATATTTATTAGGTGTCTGATCTGTCATCCACGACACTGGCATTAGTACTCCCAACTTCTTGATAAGAAAACACCACTGAGATGTTAAGTAACTCTGGTAAAAATCATGCAGCTGCTGATTGGCAGAGATGAGATTGGTTTAGGTTGTTGGGATGATCTCCCTTCAGAGCACTTTTTACTTTATTAGGGGGCCTTATGAGTGATGGCAAGAGGAAGGGTTACAGATCTAGAAGGAGATTGGGTGGGGGGGGTGCAGTAAACAAACTGGCAAAGGGAACAAACAAGGGAGATGAGGGGTATGGAAAGTTCTCTCTTCTTTTGGCATTTGTTCTAGCTCCAGTCTACTTTCTGCTGTAAACGATGTGTGTAGGCAAGTCTGTGGTCACCAAAGCACAGGGAGCCACTGTTCAGGAAAGATTTATCTATTCCTCAAACACCAAGCTGCCTCCTATCTCTAGGCCTTTGTGCCTGTGATTCTCTTAAAAAGGAATGCCTCCTTCTTCTCATATCACCAGGCTGGTTCTTTCCCGACGGACCCCAGCAAGAATACCACCACATGGTCCATCGTCTTGTCCTCAGGTTTCTGGGAACAATGACTTCAATGAAATGTCACTTCTGTGAGGTATTCCTTGTCCTCCCAATGTAAATGGGCACTTTGCTTCCCTCAGTACCCATTCACTATCGCAGTGCCCTGGGCTTGGGCCTTTCCTACATTCATCATCCTGTTCTTCACTGCCTACCTCCCCAAAAGAAAATGTTTAAGTTCTGTGAGAAAGGAGTTTCATTTGCCTTCATTACACTCTCTACCAGGATGAAGATGGGATTCTGTTAAATGAATGAATAATGGTAAGAGAAACAAATTACAAGATGATTCCTGGGTGAGGAGCTACAGGATGGGTGTAAGGAATGGAACTTGGGGCTAAATGGTGCACTGGGGGCTATTGTGGGGTATGGCTGCAGAGGAAGGTAAATTTTTGAAATTATAAGTATTTCATCCTAATGTGGTAGAAATTTGTCACTGTAAGAACTATTTCATTTTTGGGGAATGCTTTTCCTCAAGCAGAATTCAAAGGTGGAGGAAAGAGACTATGGATGCTTTTACAAATAGAAAGCTAAAGAAATCTCTAAAAAATCACACTGTACCACCAAAACTATTATAGGTGGATTGTAAATCAGAGGGAAAATGAGAATTTTCACACCAGAGCAAATCCAGGAATGATAACTGAGTCAATGAAAATGAGCTTATAACAGACGGCCTTACGAGAAACAAAGTAATTAATAATAACCAGTTGGAGGGCCAACATTTCCTCTCATCCTCTTGTCAGCCCATCAGGCTTTGAATTTTTAATAATGTAAGTTTCTCCAAGTTCAGCTTCTCTGAGCCCAACTCAATGATCTCTTATTCCTTTGGAATGAGACATACAATCAAAAACTCATTGTGAGTTAGAGATTGTTTTTAAAGGCGAGGAAGAAAAGGACAGAAGCAGATTCTAAAATCTTAAGCAATTATGTTGAGTTCTAACCAACAATAAAGTTATCCTAAGACAAAATGCTTGCAAGGAAATGGGTTGTTTGAACCCTGCTGCAATCTTTCTGCAAGTCAGTTGGAGCTGAGAATCAAAATTGATTAGCAATTAAGTTCTCTGTGATTAAAAAAAAAAACAAACTTCTTTAAAGCCAGATGTATGAACTTATGTGAAATAAAGTTAAAAGGAGTAAAGTACACTTCTATTCCAGTACAATTTTAATTTCTTGAAAAATAATTTTTGGCTTTTACTATACTTAAGATAGTCCAAAAGACAAGTCTGTCTCAAACAACAATTTGATGTTTAGTCCTATGTTCCACAGACACTCCAATCCCACATGCAAGTCACCTTGCCGCTTTACCTGTGAATGAAAATTATAGGAAGAAAAAAAGATGTGATTTAAGCTCATGTGCAGAAGAAGAGCTTAGCAAAGAATTAAAGGTGAAAAGGCTATCATACATATCTAAAACATATCTAAATGTTTTTCCTCTCTGAAAATACATCACCGAACGTGAATAAGCTCCACTAGTTCAGTATCGATGCACAAACATATGCCACAGCTGGCACTTACAGCTCCCACACTTGCAAGTTTCCTATTCAAACCCCATTTCTAAAGCGCAGGCTATATGGGTTACTGGCTACATGTGGCCCAGGTGCAAAATCAAATGAAACCTTAATTACAGCCACTTTCTATCGGTATCTAATTAGACCTTCTACCCTCCATCAGCAGAGGGCTGTAGCTCAACACGGTGGTGGAGGTTGCCCAAGTCACAGAGCGTCACAGCCATAACTCAATTCGCTGTGAATAACGCGGGGCGGAGGTGCTTTCCTCTAAGACCCTAGACCCTTGCTTCCCGCCTAGAATAAGATGCTGCGTGAGTACAGGGCTGGAAGAAAATGTCAAAGCCACGTATCAGTATTGTCACGTGTGACACAACA
The DNA here is from genome assembly GCA_004363575.1 of Solenodon paradoxus. NCBI lineage: Eukaryota > Metazoa > Chordata > Mammalia > Eulipotyphla > Solenodontidae > Solenodon > Solenodon paradoxus. The sequence goes on from RJWH01001173.1 coordinate 39,041, forward strand.
GACGCCAGCAGACGAGGCGCCAGCACCACCCGGCCCCGCCCCGCCAGCAAAGGCCCCGGCAGAAACTAGTAGAGGGGCGTGGCCCGCGTGCCCGCCAGTGGTTGGCGGACCGCCTCTGGGCGGGGCCCGCGAGCCACCACGTGGGCGGGGCGGAGCCTGCGTCGTGGTTTCCCGGGAGCCCAAGACTAAGGCCCAGAAGCCAGGTTCCGGGGCGCGGCCTCCCTCCTCTCACCTGAGTGAGGCTGGGCTGGGCCTGGGCACTCGCGGGCCGCAGTTTCCACACGAGGTATCGTGTTAACCAGCTTGGGGCTGCCTTTAGAGTCGCAGCTGCTTCCGCCTTCTTCCCGGAGGTTTGTGTGCTCTCCATCGAAGTGCTAGCTTCGGCCACCAGCCCCGCCCTTTTTCGGGCCGCCCGAAACTCAGCTAACCGCTGTTCCATAATGCGCGCCCGCCCGCCCGCCCGCAGGGCACCTGCCCCTACTGGCCCGGCGCTAGCCCGCAGTGCGCCTGCGTGGCAGCGGCTCTCCGTAGCGCTTGCGCGTTGGCGCGCTCGGGGCCGGGCGGGGACCCGACGTTTGTGACGTCTGCTGGATTGGTTGTGCTGCTCACGGCCCTCTCCGTGCGCGTGGCTCGACGGCTACCTGTAAACGCCGCTTGAGAACTTAAGACAGAAAGACTGTCCCGTTCTCTCTTCCCTCGGGTTCTGACAGTTGCCGCTCTCTGCCCCAACTGACTTGAGGGATCCGAACAGGTGGAGCACCCTTTAGCCCTTGAGAAGGTGGTCCCGGGCACTGAAGAATGCCTGTGATCCCTGGGAGCTCCGTGCTGTTATCAGAAGGAAAACAGCCTGCCTGTTGCCTTTTTTTTAAAAAAAAATTAGGGAGTGTTTAAAAAAAAACACATGAAATATAAGGTGAGTAGCCATTGGGAAAAAAATGATGCAGATCTCCAAGTGATGGCCTGGAATGCTCTCCATGACTTTTATTTATTTATTTTTGCTTCCATATCCCATTTAAGAAAAAATTTTTCTTGTAGTCATTATTTTCTACACATTAAAATAATTTACTGTGTATGGGTTACCCATTTCTTAGATATATTTCAACACACCATGCTCTCCACCAAATGCCCTTTTTCTTTTAACGGGTCTGCCTGTCTTAGCATTTGGCGGGCTGCATTCTCACAGACCTCTGTCACTGGCTTGCCACAATACAAATTCCTTGTTGATGTGTCTAGATAAGTCAGGAATATTAAAAAAAAAAAAAAATAGGGTTCAACTTAAAATGCACAAATCTTAAGTATGCAACTCATAAGTATACAACTTATATTCTGTATACATCACTATATTTACTACCCAAATAGAGATGAGAGCATCTCTAGTATTCTGAGTGAACCTGCTATCCTTTCCCGGTCAGTACCCCGCCAAGGGTCACCCAGAAGGTCAGGGGCTGTTAGATTTTTAAAGTTTTAAGAATCTGAGTTCCACTGACATAATTGAGACTCAAATATTTGTTGGCTCTTGCTGAACTTGAGTCAGAAAGCAAGAAAAACTAGAATGGACTTCTTCCCTCTCCTTCCACTTGTAGTGAGTTACGTTGCTAGATTTTTCTGTTAAACCAACCTACAGCCTCAGTAAACAAAACTCACTCACTTTATAAAATGTACAATTCAAAGCTAGATTCAGCTTGGTAAGTTTTTAGGGAATTTTACATCAATGTTCCTTAGTGAGATTTTTCTATACTTTTCACATACTGTACTGGAAAAGTCTCAGGTTTAGGGATTATATTAGCTTATTAAATACACTGAAGTATGTATCTTTTAACCCACTTTTCTAGAGTACTTTGTAAAATAAGAATTAACTGTTTCTTGAATGTTTGATAGAATTTCATAGTAAAATCATCTAGATCTGATGTTTTGTTAGATAATATAAGTAAATGTAAGTGTAATTAAGTGGAATCAGCAAGCCTTAGCCTAAAAGTGTTAATGGATCAATATCAGTCTTCCCTATCTAATATTTTTAGAGGTGACTTGTATGAAAATATCAAAAGCAGTTTTTCATATTTTCAGATGACAAAAATTTGATAAGATTTACAATGATATCTTAGGGATAAAAAGATAAAGTGAAATGAATTTGATTCAAATTTCCGTGACATGATTAATAGGCTGTAGAGAGACTCAGAGGGAACTTTGCCTTCTTCTAGGTTTGTGTTTCTGTTTTTTATCTTTTTTTGTGTGTGTGTGTTTCTAGATTATTGCCTGGAGAGCGTTTTGTTTTAATAGGACTTGGAACTTTCCTCTGATCATAGAGGGGGCATACGTGGTGGATACTTTAGCTGACATAGTGAGAGAGGACCTTACCCACGCGTTCACATACTCTTTTTGAGTCCAGTGAGCCCCTGAGGCAGGTACCAAGTGTCAAGGTCTGAGCACTGTGTTTTACATGACCAGCCATCGAATGTTCAGAGGGAAGTGACCTGGATAACTAGAGCAGTGTTTCTCAGCCTTGGTACTTTAGACATTTAGGACCAAATAATTCTTTGTTGTGGAGTTGCCTTTTGTCATATAGGATTCTTAGCAGCATTCCTGGACACTACCCTGGCCACTGTGGACAATAACTCTTTGTAGTAAAAGTTGAATTCTGCTAGTTGTGGGAAACAAAAATATCTCCAGGCAGTGCCAAATGATCCCCAGGGGGCACACTTCCCTTGAAAACGACGAGTCTAGAGAGCATGTTGTAGTAAGAGTGATAAAGGCAGTGTGGGTTACAGTGAAAACATAGGAGTTAGTTCTAGAAACTGTTAGAAGTGCTGTTGTGAGTGGAGAGGAGCATCATTCTGTAAGGGCTCCAAAAGACAGAATGGAGGCCAACTGTTGGGAATGACAAGGTGACAGGTGTGGAATTTTTTTTTTTGAGGACTTTTTTAAGCATTTCATTTGTTTGCGCTGTAACACAGAGAAGTGAGTTCCCTGATTCTAGCACTATTCAAGTAGAGACTGACTAACCCCTTGTCAGGAATGCTGTTAAAGGGATTTTCGACAGAAGAGGGATTTGTTTAACTTAGATTATTGCCAGATATTTCCCACTGGAGAACTTTGTTTCAATGCAAGTAGAGCAAACTGTTAGCTGAATGGAAAACTTTAGTGCATCAGGCTAAGAATGTGTCATATAAGGTGCCCCACATCCCTTCAAGTCTCTCACTAGTGCTGTGCATGCGGGTGGCTTGTATTTACAAGCACTGGGGGCTTTCTCTGGCTGTGGGCACATGTCCAGCGAGCCCCTGAGGCAGAGTAGCAGTGGTGGGGATTATTTCCCCACACCTTAAATAGCCTTCAACCAATTTTGGATGGAAGCTCCCTTACTCCTCGAGGGGGTGTCTCTGAGGTGTATTCCAGAGTCTTCCAGGGATCTTCAAGAAGAGTGAGCCTCAGTGGCCTACAGCAGTTGAGCACCTGCTCAGTAAAGCATCCCGTATCACCTTTCCTCACTTCCCTGTCTCACTTCCCTGCCCCAATATCAGTGCTCCCGGGAATCACTTCCCCAGTGAACCTCTCCTATTCACATTGTTGTCTCAAGTTCTTCTTCCAAGAGAACCTAAGCTAAGACCCATGCAAACTCTAAGCAGGGCCCACAGTCTTGCTTGCGTAAAGGGAAGTAAACTAAAGGGCTGGTGGGTATCTCACAAGACTCCTCTCTTGAAGTTTAAAGGAAACAAAACAGAGTTGTTAACTGGGAGACTTCTAGGAGAATGATATTTGTAGACAGAGGTAAATAGTTTAAAGAAATATGTCTGTGGGAACAAGGGAGGGGCATTAACTCAGGCCAGGGAGTACAATGACTTTTTTTGATTTACATACGGAGAAACTGAGGCCAGAGAAGGAACACTGATGGAATTATATGATTCCTGGGCACTGCTGTAGACATTAAATATTTCTTCAGATAGTTCAGTTACTGATAGCATAACCTTTTGCATCAAAAGTTACTGCCTCATGATCCCTGCACTACCACCTTACCCTCATTTGCACTCGGTTGGTGATCACCCTACTTTTGCCTGATAGCTACTGCATGCTTGAGTTTTGCCTTTTTGTGTCCCTCCCAACTGGAGGGATCATGTATCTCAAAAGAGCCCCATCAATTCTGCCTGATCCCATTATCTGAAGCTTCCTCATTACTCTCGTGTCCATTTCCCTTAAACTCCTTTCGTTTGGAAGATCTCAAGTTGTGAGTTTTCTGCCCACCTGACTTGCCTCATGCTGTTCTATGTTGGGTTCTATTATGCTTAGGTCTGATGCACAGAGGAGTGCCTCCTGTGACTTGCAGGTCAGCTGATCAGATAAAGCCCACCAAGTTACAGCAAAGGTAATTAATATGTAAACCCCACCTCAAACTCCTTAAAATTATCTGAACGTATTTGGAGAAGCATCTCTTTGCAGTTTGAGAATGCATGTAAGAAAGCAATAGATTGTTTCAGACAAATCTGCTCCTCTGGTTATGTATAGGAATAAAGATGGAAGGAAGGCAAGCTTTTGCCCTTTAAAGTCATTTGAAGAAATGGGCTGTTACTAAAATATATGCACACATACCCAGAGTAGTAAATTTCCTGATTCTGGACAAAATCAGCTACTCATCCTCTTCCCTGGAAACTCCTGTTTCAACTCTTGCATTTCTCTCCGGTCATTGACCTTCTAGAGTCTTGTGTGAACACCAAGGCTTGAGGCCCAAATGGACCCATCTTTCATCCTAACAGCATTAGCTGCTACTGAGACTCATTAGGCTGAGCTGGCCCCTTCTGCACCGCTAAGCAGCAGGAGCACTGCCAGGCCCCCTGGCTGCTCTGTGGTAGCCTGTTTGACTATTAGTCATTTCAGTACCCTGCACACAGGGGAGCCGTTACTGCTTCCACAATAAGGTGGACAGGATGGAGGGGAAGTGAGACAATTCCTACCTGACATTTAGCCTTCTTCCAAGTTGCATGTTATTTTTCTAGACACAGCTTGTGAAGAGGAGATTTTCTGAGTTCACCATAAAAAGAAATTTTTTTGAAAGGTGCAGACAGTAATGAAGGTGAGCAGACAGTCAAGCAGGAGGAGAAAGGAGGAAGAGGCATCTTTATTTTGTTTAGTTGTTTTCCTCCAGACCCAGGACTTGCACTTAAGGGTATGTGGCCCGCTCCTTTGGAAGCAATTGACCTAAATGCTATTCCACTAGGAAGCACTTTTGTAAAGGAGAAGTGCAGGACGGAATAAAGGTGAGTAAGCAGACAGGCAGGAAGAGAGAATAGGAAGAAGCACTTTATTTTTCATTTAGTTCCTCACACTAGTTGTTCTACCCAGGCCTGGGACTCAAACCCAAGGGGATGTAGCCTGTATCCTTTGGAGGTGATCGACCTAACCACTGCTCCAGTGGGGAACACCAGGAAAAAATTTTTGACCTTGAAGAACATTTAGGTAATTCACTATCAATAGTAAATACTTGAGTTCCAGTATTAGTTAACTTTCATGGAGTGATTAATATGTACCAGGCACTGTGCTGTACCCTGTAAAGTTAGTGCAGTATGTACTTTTTCCAGTTACCCTTCAAGAAGGCACTAACATTAATTCAGTATCACAGCAAGCAACTGGCAGGACCAGGATTTGAACTTGAATTTAACTCGAGTCCAGAAATCCATTCTGCCTCCTCAGTACAGACAATTTCCAAGATTCTATGAATGAAACAGTTATAGGTTCTGATTCCTGGTCTCCAAAAAATTTACTAACTCATAGAAAAAAAAAAAAAAAAAAGAATGAAATGTTAAATAATGCCAGACATTATCTACTAGGAAAAGAAAGGGCAGGAGCTTCCTAGGCAGGGCAATTTTGCCCTAAAAGGCTCCATAGAGGATCATGGCATTTGATTGGCCCTGAAGGATAAAAAGGACTTAAGTAAATGGGGAGGAGGAAATTAACCAAGGTACAGAGGACTTTGAACACATGGGTTCAGTCCCAACTCAGACTTATACATTCATAGTAAAGTCTCTCATTGTCTTTATTGTTTCATTTCCTTTACAATAAAGAGCCTCAAGGAGGTGATATGGAATAGTGGAGAAAAAGTATGGAACCAGAAGAGGCTTCAGAGAGGCAGGGAAGAAGGTGGTCATGATATTAACTAAATTCTATCTCGATTTAAATAGTGATTTCATGAGTAATCACTGATAATCATCAAGCTATAAAAGTCAAACAAAAAAATCCTCTAACTTCTCATTTTTATTTTGCTTAGAGCAATGCATTTGTCCCTCTGTTTCTTCATCTGTAAATAGGGATAATACCTCATAGGAAGAAATCAGGATGAGCTGAACTGATAGAAAGTGCCAGAAGTACCTGTCTCATCATAGACTCTTAGTCAGCAGGGATCTATCTACAGCATGGTCCACACTCAGTGGGTGACCAAGGCCCTCAGAGCAACAAAGAGGAAAGCAAATCTTACTAATCTAAAGAAATTGGAATGCTTGTGGACAGCTGATGCCCTTCATAGGTTTTTAGATAAAGGGACATACTATTCATCTGAGATAGTTGAATTTAAATTATTTCCATATCAAAAAATACACTTAAATAACTTCTGTGCTGCCTTCTCCTGTCCCCCATCACTTTTCAGAGCTTCTCCCCAAATAAATAATAAACCACTTCTCCCCATTGCCTTAGTAGATTTGGGTTAATTTTGCTCAGTAGCACTTTGGGCTGATACTGAGAGGTCTGTTATCACCCAGCCCCCCGCAAAGTCTGTTTGTAGGGACCATTGGGGATTTTTGTCTGCCTCACAAAAAAATCCTGTTGGTTGAGTCAATGGACTGACTCCTCTGAATCTGAGCTCTCTGCTAGGGGAAAACATACAGCACTTATCATTGACTTCCAGTTTCCTCCCTCACCCCCTCACCAGGAGCAGCTGAAGACATGGAGACATTCCACGGCGAGGGGAGTTTTCATCATGTCACCACACCCTCTGCTTTTCCCCACACAAAACCCATGCCCACACCTCAGCTTCATTACTTCTCACCTCCCAGTCAAACTCAACTCTAGTGGCACTAACTACAATTTCCCAAACATCCCACGGTGTTCCTGCCTCTGTAAATCTGGTCTCACTTCTTCTTTTCATCTGGGGCATCCTTCCCTCCCTCCTCTAAGTGCCACTCTCCTTGTATACCTGACTTAACTCCTTATCTAGGAGGCCTCTTAGGCTTTGCTCCCCAGGTAGAACTTTGCTCCCTTGGGTGTGCTTTTTCAGCACCAACTACATCCTCTACAGCAGCTCTTGTAACTGTATTCCAGTGGTGATTTCACTAGTTAAAAGTATATAGGTTACTATACAGGACAGTTATTTTAATGTGTTGAATAATCACAACAATAAAGATAAATTTTAAAAAAGTATGTAGGTTAGTATTTTTGAATAAGGACCCAAAGTGATAGTGGCTTGACCAAGATAGAAGTTGATGTTCCTCTTCTAGGTATTACCTGAGAGGGACCCAGGTCTCTTCTGACTTGTGGTTCCGCCATCCCTTAGGGTGTTGACCAGCACAGTGCATGTTGACTCACCACCCCAGAATTCCAGCCTGCCTTCATTCCAAAGCCAGCCTCTTAAACCCCAGGTCCTACTGCCTCTATTAGTGAGGCTGAGCTCCTTGCAGATTGAGGATGAAGAGGTGAAGAAAGAAAAGTTCACGGTATGTTGGGAGACATTTTGAGTGCCTGGTGGGGAGGAGGGGCAGATGCGATCACGTAGGTCATGCAAGACTTGAATGTCCAAAATGCATCTGATAATGGCAATGACTATGACAATCAGATAGTGTCACTTCTTAGGCACATACTCCAAAGTCACTGCTCCTGAAGTGAGATTGAATCCCAAGCACTCTTAAGACTCCTAAATCCTTCTTACAGCATTTTGGAGTGACATAGGTCAGACATTTACAAGGGAAATCGAGTACAGACACTAATAAGGAATCACTTTTAAAGCAGGAACTCCGGGGCCTGAGCCATCTATTTTCTAAGCTGTTTCTAAACCGGTCATCAGAACCATCTTGGTACTTCATTTTACAAAAAAGAACAGTATCCTGAACTCCTCATGACCCTTGAATTCTCCAGGCTTGGGCTCAAGAATCTGTATATTTTTGTAAAATATTTCTATTGGTTCTAATGCCGAGCTGGGTATGGACACCTTTGCACTTAGGAGAACCCGCCACCACCCTGGTTGACACTGATTGCAGATTCACCGATGAACTCCTTATCCGTGGCAGAAGAAAAAATTCCCTCTTTGGACCTGTGCATGGCATGGTGATTCTTGTTTGATGTTCTTTCTGAATTCTAATCTCTAGGTTACTTCAGTGCCCAAAAAGTTTTGAACCTCCTCTAAACCTGCTCAGTGACACATCCACTTCTCTGGAAACTTACAGAGCTGAGCAATCCACAAGTTTGGTTAACTACAAACCCAACTATCTTATATCTTATAAAGAGTTTGAGGAAATCATTAGATTTCAGATTTCAAGTGGACCCTCTTATAACATTGTTTTTCTTACATTTGATCATCCATATCTCATGATTCCCATCTCACTAATCTGGTCCAAGCTTTCTGTTTCTAGAAAACTACTCAGGCAGAGACCGAGCCCAATAGTGATAGCCGAATATTCAGTGCCTTCGTCAGCTGTGTGCTTCATATACATTATCTCATGTAAACCCCCTAGACAAGCATTATTAATCCCAAGTTATTACTGATGAATCTGAGGCTCAAAGAAGGAGAACTGGAATTCAAACCTAGCTCTGAGTTCAAATTCTGACTTACTAAATTACTTCTCACCATAGTGTATATGGGGGATGGCGAACAGAAGAGGTCAAGGAATAGAAGTGGAGAGACGGCATTTCCTTGCTGTGGCCTACTGCCCAGTACTCTTTTCTGTCCCTACTCCCCTTTCATGTGGTTATGTCAGGAGAAGCCAGTATAGGAACAACCTCTGATGTTCCCAGGCAAACTTTAGCAAAGAAAGTTGAGCTCCTTCTGCAGAAACTAGCTTGCCTGCTGCATCATTCAGAGCCTCAATGGACCCACAAATATTATTTTCAGCTAATCATGTATGTGCCAGACAGTTATGATATACAATAAGTGATTAACACATTCAGCTGATTCCCTTGAAGACAATTCACCAAATTTATTGGAAAGCACTTTTATTTAAGATGTCACAGAAATTCCTTTTTCTTACATTTCCTCTTCCTTTGCTGATTCACTGTGTATTGTGCCTAAATCACTTGACTTTTCTAAACCAAAACAGAGCTGAATGGGAGAAGTCTAGGCATATGATTATTCTTAGGGAAAATGGCAGATTGGCTCATAAGAGGTATGGTTGGGGCACTCTTTGGGATCAGGAGCACTGTAATCCCAGGCACTTGAAAAGGGTGCTTACCATCACATCTGGTTTAAAGCTTTCCTTGGATATTGAGCATTTCCCCCAAATACTTTATTTGCTGATAGAAAGAAATTTATACTAGATGCCCCTGGTCTGTAGCAAGTAAGAGTGAATTCTCCTGTATCAGCTGGTCCCTCTGGACTTTAATTGGTTCTAGTGCATTGTGGCTTAAACTAATTCATTCTTCCACAGTCTAATCTCTCATTTCCTGGAGCAGACTGAATTGTTCAGAAACGAGCCAATGAGAGAACTGTGTCTTCTCACTCAGACCTACATTTGTGGCTTATCTTTCCAGAAAAAGAGAGGCTGGTGTGGGGGATGGAAGAGAATAGACTGGCTGAGCCTGTTCTGATTCCAAAAATGTGTCTCCAGTTCAGTCTCATCCTTGTCCCCTAAACCTGATTGATGATAATATCCATTAACAAAACCATTCGATTCTTACACCATTCAGAGTAGTGAGTGGCTAAAAAAATCATGTTAGCCAAGTGCACCCATGTGGGTAGGGTGCCAAGGTATGGTTGTCTGTGTCCAGCTATCTCAGTTTTCTCATCTGTTAAATAAGCCAATTGAACTCACTACTCTCAGAAGACTCTTAAATTGATTAAAGAAGAGTTTGATTAAATCCATTTCATTTTTCTAAAACAGGGTTTCCCAATCTCATTACAAATAATGAGCTTTTGGGCCAGATACTTGGCTTTGTTGTAGGGGCTGACGTGTGCATAGTAGGCTTTTGAGAAGCATCATGGTTTCTTAATTATTATCTGCAGTAGCACCTCCCTCCTGAGTTACAACAGCAAAAATTACTTCCAGATGTTGCCAAATATCCTTGGGTATGGGCAAAATAGCTTCAATAGCTCCCTATTGACCATATAAAATTCACTTACTTATGAAATATTGAATATAATTTATCAAGTATTTGCTAAGACCAACTATTACTAGGGCGGGGTCCCTGCTCTCAAGGAATGCATAGAATATTTAGGAAAATAAACAGGTAATAACATGGTGTGACATATGTAATGACCAAGAGAGATACAGAGAAAGGAGGGGGGAGATATTTTTGAGGGAGAAAGCAGAGGGATTTCAGAAAATATTTTGGAGAAATTAATGATTAATTGGAAAACTAAAGAATGAATAGACATTAACCAGGTATTCCCAGATGTAAATAATAACCTACTTCCACAAATTGTTTGGACTGGGAAGTGGTGAGGATGAATCCCTCCCCTCCCTGCCGCCCAATCCTACTGCTACATGCTTTCTTTGAATAATACATTCTGGAGAAGCAGTTCAGAACCCAGAAGAACCTCCACCCATTATTCTGTTCAGTCCCAAGTAGAATGGGACGGCCATGGAGCTCTCCAGGGTACTGAACCGCACCTATCTAAACAGCCGCTGTTTACCTAGGGGACCTGCCTAGACCCTCCTCCTTCCTGGCCTTGACTTCTGCCCATGGCTGATGCCATATAGTGGAAAAAGCATGTTTTAGCAACTGAGATGATTAAAATTGGAAGACATTCAAATAAACTATGAATTATAAATTATGGCATATCCTATGAAAGAACTTTACACAGTGTTTTGGTGGCCTTTTATAATTTTATTTGTAATTTTATATATTGTCTAAGATGTACATGTATATATATGTATATACATGTACATACGTATGTGCGTATATGTATTTTTAACAATTGTACTATTGCTTTACAATACTTCAAAAATACAGATGCACGGGTCTATCAGCTGTTCCCTTGTAATACCGATGAGGATTGTGCATGAAAATAGTTGAGTTTTTTCTTGTGCTTTGAGGAGAGGTTTTGCTGAAGCTCTTTACTGAGCCATGTTGTAACATCAGATGAACATGTATTCCTTTACTCATAAAAATATCATTTAAAATAAAATTATACTCAGCTTTGGAATCAAAGGACTAGTTGTGAGTCTGAACTCTGGTACTTTATAGATGTCTGACCTTGGTTTTATTAACTTAACCTTCACTGGTTATTGTTTATTCAACTGCAAAAAAACATGTATATATATAAATATATATATATATATATTTATATATGTAAAGACAAACCTGCAACAATCGCCAGTGCCCACCATGCTTATTGATCATAAATGAGCTTAATAAGCCTAATTAAATAAGCTTACTGTGTTGCTTAAATAATAGAAACACTAAGCAAATTCTAGGTTTGTTATTTCTACCCTATCACTTGGATGCTCAGTTTTCTACAGGCAGGGCAAGCCTGATGTGTAACAAGTTGGCACAGGTTTCTAGGCATAGACTAATAGTGCCTTTTCCACTTCCCTTTCTTAAGGGCTTCATAGGAGTAACTCTCAGTATGAGTCTATTATTTCCACACTTGAATCCTAGTATACTAGTTTCTAGGCCATAAGCCTCATAATAGGATATTGGAACCCTATATTCTGGGACATAGAACAATCTGAAAATTAAATGCCTAAATAATTTGATGTCCTCTTAACAATAACTAAGCCAGATCACTCCACTTGGAAGTTCAAAGTTGTTAGGCCTCACACCCTGCTCAGAACTTTCAGTAAATATTTTTAACCTTCCATTCATTATCATGAGCATTCAGCCAAATTTTATATATATATATGAACTAGAGATTAAACAAAAAACAAGAATTTGAAGGAAATAGACTATTCGGGGAAAGAAAATTTCCCAATAAATTCTATGATTAATATACTTTAAGAAATACAGAACTTCCATGAGACAAGAACAGGATTCTATTTTCCTTTTAAAAAAATAACATCAAGGAACTCTCACAAAGTTCTTAAGATGAGAAGCTTGGCACACCTGATGGAGCAGCAGTTAGGTCAGTCACCCCCAAAAGTAGGCCTGGGGGGAAACAACCAGTGTTAACAACTAAAAAAAAAAAAAAAAAAAAGATGCTTCTTTCTCCTCTTTTTCTGCTTACCTGCCTGCTTGCCTTCATTCCTGCCTGCATCTTTACTTTAAAAAAAAAAAAAAAAAAAAGGAAGGTTAACAATAACTGGTAAGTAAGACAATATTGAGGAAATTTTATCTTACCCTCACCTTCTCCCCAACAAAACAGCAAACATGTAATAGGCAAAAAAAAAAAAAAAAAAGGATAGACTGTCATAAATGTCCAACATTAGAATAATGGCCAGTTAAAAAGAAACAACAGAAAAATGGGAGGGATAGGAAAATCTCATTGAAATAATGGAAAGGTGAATTTACCAGAATTTAAATGGTGGTAAATTCTCCTTTTAGGGGAGGAGGGGGAGAGAGAGAGAGAGAGACAAGATGGGGAAAAAGAGGGAGGAAGGGATTGGCAGGCAGGGGGAAATGAGGGGAGGGGAGGAAAGGAAAGGGAAGACTTTTATTATTGATTCAGTTCACAATGCTAAATTCGATTTAGGATATTGAAATTGCATCTCAGTCTATATTTCACACCACATCCACCACCAGAGGTCCAGTGCCCTTATCACCCCATTTCCCCTTCTTTCCCTCCCACCCTGTAACCAGTCCTGAGTCCTATTTTTGTTGGAATTTGTATGTTCATTTGTTTCATTTCATTGTATTCCACATATGAGTGAAACCATCCTGTATTTCTCTTTCTTTCTGACTTACTATACTCCACGTGATCCCCTCCAGCTCCATCCAGATTGTAGCACAATTTCATTTTTTTTTAAATAGTGGCATAGAATTCCATTGAGTATATGTACCACAACTGCTTTATCCACCTACTGTTGATAGACATGTAGGCTGGTTCCATGTCTTAGCTGTGGTGAATTGTGCTGCTATGAACATAGGTGTGCAGGTGTGTTTTCTGATCAGAGATTTTGTATCTTTTGGGTATATGTCCAGGAGCAGGCTTGCTGGATCAAATGGTAGGTCCATCTTTATTTGTTTGAGAAATCTCCATACTGTTTTCCAGAGAGGTCGCACCAATTACATTCAACAGTGTAGAAGGGTTCTCTGCTCTCCACACTCCCTCCAACACCTGCTATTTCTGGTCCTTGAAGGGTAAGGCTTTCTGAGAACAGATGGAAAGGACTCCATAGACATTCTTCAGAAGCTGAAGGTAGGCTGTGATAAAGCAGAAAAGCCAGAACAACCCATGATCTGGACTTGGTTCTCCTGAATACTCAGTGCTTGGTCACACTATAGCCATGTCAGAGACTCAGCTCCGATAAACCTTGGTTTAGATCCACTCATGCTCTTACCCACCTACTTCCCCCAAAGGGGCTCTTGTAAACTCTTGGGGAAACTGAAACCAGAGTGACCCAGAGACGGTTTAGCTTATATCTCTCCAGAACATCATCAAAGAGGAACAATATTGCCCTTTGATTCTCAGCCACATTTGTGCTTCTACTTGGTACACGTCGTCGAGGAGTACGGAGTAGGTGGTAAAACTGTAAGGTCAGTCGAGAAAATGACTAGTACAAAAGAAAAGATGGTGGTAACCTCTGGAGAGGAGGTTGGAGGTTTTATTTAGAGGAGTGTTTGGAGGCTTTCTAAGGTACTGCTTAATGTTTTATTTATTTTTGTGCTAAGTACATAAGTATTAAATATACTTTATTTTCTATTCTGTTTTTAAATGCTCTTATATACATATGATCCACTTCACATAAAATTTTACATTCCAAGGCGATACCAAAGCAAAACCACCTTGGGAAGTAATGAAATCTTTTGTTCATGGATGCTTTCTGGGTCTTAAACAGGGGAATTTGAAAAGGAACACACGCTTCTCCCTGTCTCAGAGCCCTAATCAATAGGCAACAGTACAACTATAACACCCCACCAACTACACAATGCGGAGGGTTTTCAAACCAGCAATGCATGCCCGTCAAAGTGGGTCGAATCCTGTTGTAACACTCTGGAATCCATGGACAGCATAGAAGAGCATAGAAGAGCAATTCCGAACCCCTTCCCGAGCGCACGAGAGGGTAGGTGGCTGTGTTTTCTCCGACCCTCCTGATGCGTGTTCTGCCGGGCCCACCTCGCTCTGTGTCCCAGAGACTGGCTTCTGGGACCGCATCACCCAGGCTCCTCTGACCTTTGATTTTAGCTGAGTTCAGCCAGTGTCAGAAGATTGGAGGGCAGGAAGGAAAGAGTGGTCAAGGATATTTCTTTTCCTTCCTTCCATCCCATCCCTGATAGCTTCCTTAAACCCCCACCCACCCTCACACAAACCCCTATAAATGTCCCATATTAAATCCCCGTCAGTAAAACCCTTTGAGGGTCCCTTCATTTCTTCGCACCTGGGACCCTGACATACATTAGTGTTTAAGGTGTCCCTGCTCAGTGGTACATTTTCAGATTAATGTGATTTTGAGGAACAAAAAGCCCTCAGATGCCCACATAAGTAGTTCTTTAATGGGGGAGCATCTCAGGCGGTTTTCAGAGAAGTCCCCTGTCAGCTCTCCAGTCAGACTGTACAGCAGGCTGCTTTCACAAGCAGTGGCATCTGAGGGAAGACACACGTCTGAAAACTTCTCCCTCTAGTGGGGGGTCTGCAGCCTCCAGGCAGGTTGTACACAGGTTTTCAGTCAGTGAATTACACGGCTGGCTAAGTACAGAAATGTGTTGGGGGAATGTGCCTCTGGCCTGTGCAACTGTTAACTCTGTCCCCCCAAAATCCAAGACACCTACCGGCAGGGATGCACAGCTCTTACAAACATCCTTGAGTTGCCTGAGAGAGCTTTTATTTTTTTAAATTCCTTCCCCCCCCCCCCCCCCCGCAGTGAGTCAGGTGCCACCCACTCCTAGCACCTCTCATCATCTTCCTGTTGCCTCTTCACCTCAGAAGATCAAAGTTCACCTCTGGAGAACCTCCAGAGGGAAGAAATAGCCTGGGGAGCCTCAAGGGCCAGACAGGAAAAGCAAGTCAACAACTGATTGACGCACTTGTAGACAAGCTGCAGGGGCCTGGGGCAGTCTGCTGGGGGTGAGCAGGACGAGGAAGCGGTCCAGGATGGGGGCGGGCCCCGGAGAGCTTGGCCAACAACTCATTGTTCCTCATGGTTCCCAGGGAATCACGTCGGCCTCCAACAAAACAAACGTGCCAGGCCGGCTGTTTGTGTTGATAAACACAAAAGAAGGGAAGTGACTAGCTGGAGGGAGGATGGGGCTAAATGGAATGTGTCTTATCTTGGAAGGGTCTAACTGGACTTTCAGACTCCTGGGGGAAACTAGAGGAAGAGGAAGAAAATGCTGGGACAAAAGGCACCCGATTTGGGTGTTGTTGAATGCTTGAGACCTGGAGGTAGGAAGACCTGAATTACAATCCTGGGATCTCCATTTCATAGCTCCTCTTTCTTTCATTTCTTTGGGCCTTGGTTTTACTATCTGTGAAATGGGGATGATCATTTCTTACTCATAAGCTTTCTTTGAAGTCTTAAAGGTTTTTTTCTTTTTGTTTTTAAAGGAAAGTTGCAGTCAGGAAGGAAGGTGGGCAGGCAGACGGGCTAGGAGAGGAGGAAGAAGCATTTTTATTAGTTTTAGTTAGTTGTTCATCTTGGTTGTTCCCTCCCGCCCCAGGACAGGAACCCAGGACCTGGGGATGTATGTGCACTGAGCCCAATCCCTATTTCACCAGGACACACCTGTTTGTTTACCTGTAGTGTTTGCTCTTATTATTAGGAAGATACTGTATGAGGGAGGAGTGGGGAGGAATCCATGTGCACTGCACTGGGGGAACTTGGATTGTAGTCGAGTGTATCAAAATGCACCACTTGAACTTGAGGAAGTTACACCTCATCTTGAAGCTGAGTTTTGCTTCCCTGGAAAGTGGGTGCTGAGAGGTCTGCAGGATTTGTTATGGTGCCAAGAATTTAAAGAATTGTATCCTAGGTATGACTAGGAAATTCTCTGACTTAACATGAAAAAACAAAATGCACATGGGGCCAAATGGGATGTTTTTTCCCATTATACCAGTCTCCTTGGGAACTTTATTCTGACAGTGATGTTGCCATTTCTCAAAACACTTTCAGATGCACTGGCTTAAATGATCTTAAAATGATCTGAAGAGGCACCTTAGAAAATCATCTCATTGCTTTATAGCTGTGAGTTTCTTCTTTTCTTACATTTGATTGTTTTGTTGGTAGAGAGGGGGAGCAATAACATGGGAACACACTTGACATCGATGCACAGTACTTTCTGATCTTTCTTCCTTGTTTTATTAGCTATTCACATTCACATTTGGAAGGATTTAAACTATCAGAACAAATTGAGCCTAACAGAATGTAGTCTAATAGGATAGCAGAGGTTTGACAAAGTAAACACACACACCCCCCCAAAACCAAAAAAAAAAAGAAAAAAAAAAAGCTCTTTCCATTATTTTTCTGCTCGTTTCTGAGAATACACGTGTGACATACAATAATGCACTTGTTCATTTCATTTCTAATTTTCTATTTTTGGAATACTTTAAAACACTTTATTTTAAGCTGTAGGTTGATACATCGTTTGAGGGAGGGAGCAGCTGGAGTAGCATGAAGCGTTAAAGACACCTAGAAACTTTGCCCGATGACTTCTAGTAGCAATAGAACTGACAAGTCTTAGAGTGGCGATAACCTGGAATCCTCTGTCTTCCCCAAATTCACAAGCCTCTCCTTTATTTCATGTACATGTCTCCTCAAATGCTGTCAGTGATATTATCTCTGACCATGCTCTATAAAATATGACTCACCCCATCTCTCGCCCCCATATTTTGTTGGCATTACAATTTATATGACTATATTGTATTGTTATTTTGCATTCTTCTAAAATATATATTATTTCTCACTATGGCTCCTAAGGGGATCTGAATTACTGTACTTTTATTCATTAGTGTGTTCAGCTACATGTAAACTTCAAGAGGGTAAAGATTTTGTGGTATTCCATGTTTTCCACCTGATGCCCCAGACAGTTCCTGGAACACAGTCGATGATTACTAGGTGTATGTTGCTTTAGTGAATAAACATCCTTCTCTGTTGCTAACTTAAACTGCAATGGAGTACTTCCAAAAAAAGAAGTCACTTGTCAGGAGAGAGAAATGTCAAAATTATAAATAGACTATTTACAATAGTCCTTCAATCTTACTCTAAGTTCATTTCAAAGATTGGTGTGAACGAAGCCAGATGGATTTTTAATTTATTTATTCAATTAACATCAGAATAATTAAAATATAACAAATTGTTTTGGGTTAGAATAAGTCCTGCAGAAAGATCATAGTCTTAGCCTTCAGTTAAATAGATGTGTGTGCTCTTCCTTTTCATTTCTTTTAATTTCTGACCGAAAAAGAAAAAGAAAAAGAAAAACCTTTCATTCCCTTAAGGTAAATTAGATTTCAGCTATAGTTGTGCCACTAACTGCTAGAGGATTACACTTCTCTCTTTTGACCTTGGCTTTCTCTCCTGGAAAAACGTGGAGACTAATACTTGCCTTGCAGTCTGGCGGTCGACAAGGTCAGGGAGGGTCCTGAGAGTAGGAGCGTCTGTCCTGGTGGTGGGGTCAGGGCACGTCACTCTCTGGGTATGTGGGTGTTTTCACCCACCTGGGTGGTTTCCAGAACTCATAAGTGTTGGGATTTTATGAAGGCTTTCTCACGTAGGGTTGGTCGTTTATTAGCTCCTTTTCCAGCTCCTATCTAGGAAAGCAATGGGTTGGATTGAAAATTCCAAGCTTCTAAGCATGCCTTGGTCTTTCTGGTGACCAACCTGCATCCAGGAGCCAATTCAGAGTCACGTCTTTGGAACAAACATGCTCCCATTGCTCTTATCACAGAGGACTTTACCAGGATTCCAAGAGCCCTGTGTCAGGGACTGGGGATAAAGATCAAATATATATTTCTTCCTATACATCACAGTGTCACAGGCTCCAAATGATTTTCATCCTTTTCAAAGATGAAATATACTTTTAGAGATAAAGTTTTGCTGCTAGGAAGGATATTCAGAGTCTAAAGAGTTCTCTATACTACATTTATATGAGTGTGTGTGTGTATGTGTGTGTGTGTGTTTGATATTCAGCAAAATTCTCAACCCCTGTGATACCAGCAGATAATCCTGAAGCCAAGCTATGAGGCTGAACCAGTACCCGGCTTCTGACACTTCTTCGAGCCAATCAGACCTGGCCTCTAGACTCAGGGAAACACATTCTGGCAGGGTGACCTCTGTCACATCCTCCTTTGAAGTCCCAGTTTAGTAACCAGGAAAATGGAGAAAAGAACAGAAGCTTCATCGTGAAGGTCCTAAGTGCTAGTTTTATTAAACTAGCAAAGAAGAGGCGCATGCTGATGGGAGCATTAGCTCTCTGAGTCACAAGTGATGAGCATACTGGCACCAGTTCCTGAGTGGCAGGGAAAGAGGAGGAAAAGGCAGACAAGCCGACTGAAGGGGCCCAGCCCAGCTTGAAGAAGGGTAGGGGCTCTCCTGGGTGATGTCCAGTTCCCCTGCCCTTCCTAATTGGAAGAGCAGTGCTTTGTTCTCTGCCAGAGAAACCATTGCTCAGCCTCTGAAGCTGCCAGGCCAGTTTGAAACAGGTTTAAGAAATGCTTTCACCTGAGGCCGCCTGAATGGTTTATCAGCCTGGCCCTGGGAACATTTCCTTGCAATGAGCAGTGACATTTACAGCTTCAAGAAGTGCAAGGGAAACATTTTTCTTGCTGACTCCTCAATCTCTCTCTCTCTCTCTCTCTCTCTCTCTCTCTCTCTCTCTCTCTCTCTCTCTCTCTCTCTCTCTCTCTCTCTCTCTCTCTCTCTCTCTCTCTCTCTCTCTCTCTCTCTCTCTCTCTCTCTCTCTCTCTAATGAAGCAGTCATAGCCTAGTAAAGGTGGCCTCTGTCAGTCAAAAATGTGTCATCACTTCTCACAGGAGAAACCCTGTACATGTCAGAAACCTGATCGGGTGGTCTGAAGTGCATAAAGTCAGCTGCTTGAAAACTGTCTGCTTGTTCCGCAGCGGGGGGCTGGCGTCCCAACACTCCAGCAGCACAGCCACACAGTCCTGTGCGAAAGGGCCCTGCTCAGGCTTTCATCGCCTGTATTGAAAACTGGCACGGCGCACTATTAAGAAAAATAATTCAGCTCAGGCTAATCATGAAAACCTTAATTTTTCCTTACTTAGAAGGATTTAAAATAGCAAGTCAAAAAAACACCAGTTGTGAAATTGCAGAAGAGAGGAACATGTTATTTTTGTACATTTAATGTCAATTTTTTCCTGCTTTTTTGGAACAAGGAACCCTGCATTTTCACTTTGCACTGGGCCCTGCAAATGATGTAGCCAGTTCTGCTTGCAGCAGCATTAAAAACAAAACAAAACAAAACAGCAGATGTTTCTATCATAAAAGTAGAAAATAAAAATAAATACAGATTACAAGCACTCTGGCATAACTCACCTAATGAGGACCACTTCCGTGCAGGTTTCTCTTCCCAGTGTGTGGTCTATTTACCATATGTACGTATTTATTGTCGCTCGCCCTAGAAAGCTGCCCACTGCTGACACACAGCTCTATCTCCATTTTGACTGCTTGATATTTCACCTGGGATTGGATGTAGAATGCTGTTTTTAAGTGAGTGCAATGATAGACTCTTTCTTCATTCCCCCCACTCCCATCACTGGCCATTTCTCAGTGATTCTAGTTCACCATCAGTCACAAAGCATATTACAGTCTCTGAGAGGTCTTGCAGCAAGAACAAATAGACAAGATAGCAAATTTATTTTCCTTTCATTAATCCCAGAATTTTCAGAACTTCTTACTATTTTCCAAACCGAGTTGGAGCCTCTTCTTTGGTAGCACCTCAGCTCAAGCTGAACAGTGTGGCACAGTAGTTAAAAGTCTGGCCCTGGCCTCAGACTGTAGATTCAAGTTGTGCCCCGACCAGGGTCCTGAAGGATGTCTCATTCTCTTAAGTATCAGTTTTGCATCAGTAAAATGGAGTTAACAATCCTATTTTATCCCATTGTGAGACTTAGCAACATATGTGAAATGTACATAATAGGCACTTCATAAAGGTAAAAGCTTTTGTTATTAAACAAAACCCAAAGGAAGTGTTTCTCCTTCATGAGCCACCCCTGTTCTCGGCAGTTACATCCTGTCTGTCTTGGTGTTTCCTGGCCCATCTGTCTCTCCCTGCTTTCTTAACCCTCAGTATTGGCCTTGTTAGAAAGTCAGTGCCTACTATCCTATAACTTGTGCCTATAGTTCCCATCCAGCGGTGATAGAGGTGGTTTTATAAATCACTCTGTTGTGTCACCCTCCTGAAACTGACTGCATGGAGAAAGGAGTGAGGGAGGATAAGAGGTCACTTTTGCTGCCCCATGATGAAGAGTGTGTGCGGTCTGTGTTTTTATTTGGGAAATGTGTGTATGTTTTGGGGGTTTTTATTTATTTGTTTGTTTGTTTATTTAATTTTAAAATTAAGGTACCAGCCAGAAATGAAGGCAAGTAGGCAGGAAAAGAGAGGAGGAAGAAGCGCTCTATCCATTTTATTTAGTTGTTCATCTTGGTTGTTCCCCCTGCCCCACGTCTTGAACCCGGTTCCTTGAGATGTACATGTACTCTGTCCAGTGGTCTCTTCTGCTAGGCCACCAGGGTGTGCCTGGGAAATGTGCTTTTTGTTTTTTGTTTTTGAAGATGTTCTTGAAATGTGCCCGGGTGTTTAGAGCTATAAATATTACACAGCAATAAAATCTGGCAGAGAGACAGATGCCCAGACCTGGGCTGACATTCAGAGGAAGAACATCATGTCAATGGAAGATTCCGTTTAGTGGAACTATCTGTCCTACAGTGAGATCTTAATCCAAAACAAGAATACCAGTGTTGTTAGTAAAATGCCCTGTGTTGGCCTGGCTGTTACTGATGCTTCTCTGTTTCTTATATCATCACAGAAGCTCTAGTCAAGGGCTTGTCTCTCTCTGACAGCCTAACGAGAGGGACCCAGGGACCTGGTGTGCCAGCTCTTAGAGGCTCCAATGATGCAGGGAAAAGAGCATCATGATGTGACCTTCAGTGAAGTACTCTGTAACAGTCAGGATTCCGGGCAGGAAACAGCACACGCTTTAGGTATTTTAAGCCCAAAGCAATTAGACTAATGCAAGCAATTAGGTGCTAATGGGAGAAATAAAAGTCAGGGGCCTCTTGAAGGCTAATGGTCACAGCTCCACAGCTGCAAGCCAGAGATCAGAAAACTGTTACTATTGCACCTGCTGTCAGCATGGTGTGATCCCACAAATCTGGTGACCAATAACTGGAACTTCACCTCGGGCACCTGCAAGCATATCTGCTGAATCTTGTTTACTTCCTTCTTCAGAATTTTGCCTGAGTTTATCTCAGTCTAAGCTCTAGCTGCAAGGGAGTCTAGAAAGATAAATTTTGACATTTCTAGCCCCTATATGGGGGAACATGAAAAAGAGTGACAGGATTTCACAAGACTTTATCAGGCATATCTTCTAGACAAAATAAAATAGCTTTCATTTATTAAGTGCCTATGATTTGCCAGATGCTATGTTAGATGGTTTACACATTTATCTTACTTGATTTTCACAGCAGTCTCTGAAGATGGCATAATAAGGGTGTGCCCTGGTGGCCTAGTGATCTCGTACACCTGAGCAGGCCCGTGAATATCCCCAACCAGGGAGGAACAGTCATTGTGAACAATCGAATAAAAACAGGGTGCTTCCGCTTCCTCCTCTCTCTTCCAGCCTGCCTTTCTATTTCCCTTCATTCCTGCCTGCACCTTTCCTTTAAAAAAAAAAAAAAAGAAAGAAAGAAAGTGGACTTTTAAGTGCCCTCCCCACAGAGCAACTAGGAATTCACCTATGTTCCAGAAACAAACACCAGGAGAAGCAGGCAGAGAGACTGCAGACACAGCAGCAATCACGACAACAAAGGGCAGGTGAAAATGTCCCAATTCAGAGCTATGCCGCAGACTCGGACTCGAGTCAACTGAGGTGGAATGGTGGAACTGCGGGAAGAACCGTCTCTGCCAGGAATCATGCAAGCAGAGGAGAGCCCACTCAGCAGGACCGGGCATGGAGCCAGGGAGGACTTAGTGCAGGCACAAGAGGCACCGGTGAGTGCCGCAGTGGTTTAAACCAGTGAGACCAGTGAGAAAATTACGCTGGGCACTGCCATAACTGAAGGCAGTTAGGGGACTCACCTACCCCCACCCCGCCCCCTCCCACCATATTGCCCTGGAGCCACAGGACCCATTCCCTGGAAATCTCTCCCTCAGGCTTAAAGGAAGAAGAGAGTCTTCCAGAGAGAAACCATCAAAACTACCCACTATCGCCACCTTGTGAGTGTAGGTGAAACTGCAGCCTGATTGCTGATTGTGGACCAACAGCAAGGTGGTGCTTGCAGCTGGAAGCTGGGACCCTGGCGGAAGGCTCAGCATCCTCCACACAAACTCCAACCCCAAAGACACAACTTTCAGCAACAGCAGAGGGCCCACATAAGAGCTACAACAAATTCAACTGGTGGTGACGTCACAAAACTCACGAAATTCCAATGTCCAAACCAAGATCCAGGTTTACTCAGGGCAAGTCAATACTGTACACAAGGTCACCACTGCAGGGAAACCCAATCCACATAAACATAACCAGAATGCCAAACAGAGCGAAGACACAGAAATATACATGAAGTGATGGATCCAGCAAAACCCAGGGGAAAATCTGAGCACAGCATACATATGCAAACTACCTGAGGATGAATTTAGGGCAACAATGATAAACATACTCCTGGAAATCAAGGAAACAATAGAGGAAGAAAAAGAGAACAAGGGAAAAACAGAAGAAAGCAGCTCAAAACAAATGTCAGAAAAATAACACAATAACTGAAAGAATTCAATAGAGGGATTCAAGAATAGGATGAAGTCTACAACAGAATCAATGAGCTGGAAGATAGGGCAAAAGAATGCAAGCAAACTAGCAAAGAGATAAAAGGATGCAGAGAAATGAAAATAGAATCCAAGACCTGTGGGATAATATCAAAAGGAACAACATTCACATTATAGGGGTTCCAGAAGGAGAAGAGAGAGAAAAGGGAGCAGAAACTGTATTTGAAGAAATAATAGCTGAAAATTTCCTAACCTGAAGAATAAACAAAATTCCAGACCCAGGAAGCTCAAAGAGTCCCTAATAAAAGAAACTCAAGCAGACTTCCTACACCTAGACACACTGTCATCAAAATATCAAATGTACAAGATAAAGAATCTTAAAAGCATCCAGAGAGAAACGAGTCATGTACAAAGGAGTTCCCTTAAGATTGTCAGTAGATTTCTCAACTGAAACTACAGGCCAGGAGGGAATGGCATGATATATTCAAAATGCTGAAAGAAAAAGATACTTCAGCCTAGGATACTATACCCTGAAAGATTATCATTCAGAAGTGAAGGCATGAGAAAAAAAAATAAAACAACTTTCCAATAAGCAAAAGTTAAATGAATTTACCACCACAAAACCAATTCAGCAAAAACTACTAGAAGATGCTAATAAACTATAAAGAAACCCCACTAAGACAGCAAAACAAAAATGTGCATGGTTATAATGAAGAGAAGACTAATATGCTTTCAGATGAAAATAGGAAATAAGCATAGAATTCTTAATGCTAACTTCAGGGTAACCTCAAAGTTTGTGTCTTGGGGACATCTAGGTAAAATACCTCTTTTGCAAATAGTGATAATTTTATTTCTTCTCTAATTTAGACACCTTTAATATTATTTTCCTACTTTATTTCTTTGGCTAGGGTTTTTGTCATGAGTGGGTATTGAATCTTGTTGAGTGCTTTTTCTGTGTCTACTGATATGATCATATGATTTTTCATTTTCCCTTTATGTAGTGTGTTACCTTTATTGTTTTGCAAAAAAACAAAAAGGGCAGGCAAAACCTCTAATACCCTGCAGAAGCCTTCATTTCTAGAAGGAATGAAGAGTAAAAGAATGTATACGGAACTTGTAAAAAGAATGAACATATATATGTATATGTATTATACATATGTATTATGGACATAAACCCTTTGTCAGATTTTTGTGTTACAGATGTTTTCCCACTCTGGTTTGTCTACATTTGTTTGTTCAGTAATGTCCTTTGAAGAATTTTTCATTTTGGAAAAAAAAAAAAAAAAAAGCTATAATAATAGCCCTATTTTATAGATGAGGAAACCGACTATGTGATTGGATAAATTTTTCAGGGTTAATGATGATTAATTTCATGTATCAAGTTGGCTAAGCTGTGGTGCCTAGTTGCTTGGTCAAACACTCATATAGACATTGCTGTGAAAGCATTTTTTTAGATGCGATTCACATTTAAATCAGTGTACTTTGAGTAAATCTGACTACCTCCCTAACATGGTTGGGTTCACCCAGTCAGTTGATGGCCATAAGAAAATAGATTGAGATCCCACAGATAGAAGGAATTCTGCCTCCAAATTACTTCAGGACTCAAGACAGCAACATGACTCTGGCCAGAATTGGTCTTTCCTGCAAATTTTAGACTTACCAGTCTCTACAATCATGTGTGCCAATTCCTTAAAATGTCTCTTTGAATAAGAAGGTAAATAGAGAGATACAGAATTTATATCTGATATCCATATCTAGTTCTCTCTCTCTCCCTCCCCCTCCCCCTCCTACCTCCCCCCCCCCCCCATTGGGTGTTTTTTTCTGGAGAACACTGATAAATATAAGTTCCAACAAATAATAATAGTTGACTTTCAGACTTGGGTTTGTCCATCTCAAAATCTTTTCTTAGAAAGCAGACGTCACATAACCTCATGATCTTGGACTTTCATCAGCTCCATCAGTCTTAGGGGGGCTCCACTCAATGCAGGAAAGATGTCCATGAATGCTGGGACCTCCTAGGTGGGGAGGAAGCGATGGTCTGCTTTTGTATGCAGTGCCAGGTTATGGGAGTACTTCTGTATTTGTTTAATAGTCATTCTTCAAACATTAGGGATTCAGGACTGTGTCAGACTTTGTAAAGATGCAAAACATACATTTAAGACCGAGACTGCATGGTCCCTGAATTGTGTTTTCAAGAAGATGGCTTCAAGTTCCTGTTTCCCTGTTCTCCTCCTGGAAATCACCTAAAAGCAACAAGGAGAATAAGAAACAGAAATTCAAATTCCATCTTTTTCAGAACTATGAGAACAATAAAACTCTAAATACGTGGAAAGAATGTTGAAAGATAGAAAAATAGGGCTTGTCCTGGT